>DWDU01003751.1:0-11325 GCA_018245575.1 Jemadia suekentonmiller
TGAAACGTGGGAGTGTTCTACACTCCTCTGCCTACCTCTTCGGGGATAACAGGCGTGATGTTACGTTTACGTTTAACTCGTAATCTGAATAAATTCGCTCGTGAATATAAAAGAGAACAACTGCTAAAACGATTTGATGAGACACGAAGACTGCAGCGTAAAACTAACCGATTAGGAGTCTGTAAGAGTCGGGATATTTGGCATTTGGTACTCTCTACCCATAAGAGACATGGAATGATGATGAATAATAATAATCATTAGGTAAGACCCCCCCCCCCCTCGTTCTTGTTCTCCAACCTTTCAGCTCGCTGGAAATTTGGGTGTTGGCAATACAAATGCGGGGAGAACCAGCGAAGCGCCCTCACGTATGTTTGTCTTGTTAAGTTACATGAGGTTTGAACTGCGCAGTTCTCGACTCCCAACTTTGCAGACGAAACGAGGTAATTCTGTGAAGCGAACATATTTTCTTTAATGTTAGATCAATATTTACATCGAACGTTTTGTGCCGATATACCGAATACCAAGAAGCTACATGTAAAATACGAATATCATTTTATTTTATGTAAAAAATATGTGAACATATAACATTGTATTTTTATTGAAAGGTCTTGAATAACAGTTACCAAAATGTATTATTTCAGTTGATATCTCTGCAACACAGACAGTACAACAATAAGTGCTACTCGTGGTCAGAGATTGAAGGTGTGACTTCAAAATGACTGCCAAACATTCTTATACATACATGTACGTACACAGCGGAGTAACCGCGGAGCAATTAAAAATTATTCGCGCTGTAAACATGAAAATGGGTCGTAAAAGCGCTTAACGAGGTTACGGCGATGGAAATGGCGTTATACATTTTGGAGATATTCTCGAAAATATTAACCGAATTCAATTTTCAAATAAAACAGCTATATTCACGTTTAGAGTAGGAATGTCACAGCTAGGTGCGAAAAATAAATCAAGGTCTGGCTCGATGGGGTATTCAAAAGTCTCCTGAATTGATGTGCGCGTATGTGGTGAGCGATTAATGTGTCTGTCTAACTTATAATTGACCTGGCGTGATGGTATAATACACGTTGCCGTAACAACAATGGAGTTTCAGTAAATTTCGACGATAAATTGCGGCCTCGCCTCAGAACTGAAACATGCGGTTTGTCCATAAAGTGCGAGCCTAATGTGCCGCGATAATCTGATAACTTGCGTCTGAGGGGCCCTCACTAATATAATCGGGGAGCGGTTTGCAAAGTTTTGATAACTGTCGGCGGCCGCGTCCCTCGCTCCTGTGACGTTACGATCTCGATGTTCGTTCGTTCCATTCAATCGTTTATTTCATTCTTTCGCTTGTTCAAATCAGTTCGGATTAATTCTTGCTCATTTTGAAATTAAGCACGAAAGCCACTTTGACATTTTAAATGATATAAGTAAAGAATTAATTAATTCGAACACGTAGTGCTAGCTATTGATTTGGATTCGATTGAATAACTCCCTAACATTAACAGAAAACATCTCTGCATAACTGGTATTTATCCATAACGTACTTGAAGACGTCGGAAATCTGCCAACCCGTAGAAGACGGGTGTGGTCGACTACAGCTTTAACCGTTTGCGTTAGGACACCCAATGGAACTATAAAGCGGCTGATGTCGGCTGAGCGGCGGATAAAACATGTCTGCTTCTACATAATGTGGAACAGTGAGAGTTAGCGACGATATTTTTGTATTGCGAGAACTATCTCCGTTATCATCTACATCATAAGTTTTTTTGTCGTTCCCCTTTTGAACGCAGGTCTCATCAGAATAACAAGGATAAGGCTATATATGGCAGTCTTTTTCGTAGGGTCAACAGCTGATCGCGAGTGATCAGCCATCGTGGTGAAAGGACTAGTCGCAATGTTCAGCGTGCGCCGGGCAGTAATAGTAGTTATCATACATAGTCGGAGCTCGTGAAGGCTTCTTTTAATGCACTTTCATGACAGTCGAATCAAATTAATAAAAAATCGTAACTTACCGTCTGTAGGAACGACTCTGGATCTGGCTAAATCTGCCTTGTTCCCGACCAGGATCACAGCTCTCCGCGCGGTGTGGCCAGCTGCCCACAGGCTCTGGAGTCGCCGCTCCGCTTCCGCGAAGCTGCCGCGGTCTGCTGTCGAGTATACCACGCAGTAGCCGTGGGCGTGGCCTTCCGACTGCGAAGAAGAATATAACACAGAAAAATCAATAAAAATAACCGTTGAACTTCGATTAAAGCAACGATGACAACGTTAATCGTAGTGATACTCACAACGACATGATCTGGCGGTGAGTCCAGGAACGTGATCTCCGACTCCTCGCCCGCCAGCAACACGCACACCGATCGCTCGCCGGACTCGTCATCTACCACAAGCAGTCAGCCGCCAGATCAATTGTCTGGACTTCTCAAAAAATACCATTGGGCACATTTTTGGATTTAAGCGGGTTATATCGGCACTCAAGTCGTCAATAAAGGATGGTGAGTTATTATTTCTGTCATTATTATTTATTTATTTTTTTATTTTAAAAGACTGTCTAGAGTTTTTGATCTCCGGATTGTTTCTCTCAAATACAACACTCTGAGGGGGTACAGCCGACGAAAAATGACTAACTATTTGTACCGTTCTTTATAATGAAAAAAAAAACTAAAAGTTAATAAAAAAATT
The DNA here is from genome assembly GCA_018245575.1 of Jemadia suekentonmiller. Lineage (NCBI taxonomy): Eukaryota > Metazoa > Arthropoda > Insecta > Lepidoptera > Hesperiidae > Jemadia > Jemadia suekentonmiller. Next base: position 2,677 of record DWDU01003751.1, read on the forward strand.
GAAAAATACACAACGATTTTCGAATTTTGAATATTTCCATTCTACTCAAAATTGTACATAAACCAAGAGACGTATAATTAACATAATATATTACCAATACTAGTGTCGTACGCGTGGAGGTACTCTGACGTCATGAACTGGCCCACGAGGCTGGACTTGCCCACGCCAGGACCGCCCAGCACCAGCACTCTGTACGCACTTAGGCCAGCAGATGAATCCCTGGAGTAATGTGTTATGATTTAACTTAATCAGTTCAATTGTACTTTGCAGTACATTTGGCTGAGTACAGTACAGTACAGTTGGAGAGTATTAAAGATATTAACTACATAGTACAATTCACACGATCACTCTGATTCGATGATAAAAATTAGTAATAGGATTACTTTTTGTATATGATAAAAATATCATGTATTAAGTAGTATGTAATTGATCGGAAACCTTATTGAAATAAAGAGCGAAAATTTAGAGCGAAAAATTAAACATTATTAACTTCCAAATAATGGTACCTACTAATGGTAATAATGGTAAGTAATGGTGGAAAATATGGTATACAATTATAAATCACTCAATATAGTGGTATACCTGGAAGAAGCCAAGGAGCATGGCGCAGACGCCCTGGTGACGGCTTCAGTGCTGGACGCGCTGGAGGCCACCGAGGTGTTGGAGCGAGACCTTCTGGAGCGGAGCGAGTCTCCCCTATTCACCACACCCTTGCCTGCAGAAGGTGATTATTTATTGCATCTGTATGCAATAAACACGCTTCTCCTCTTATGTAAAAAGAGTAGCAAACGAGGAGCCAGCCATTGGCCATAGCATCAGTAAGTTACCTCGAACAGAATTAAACAAATGCGTAGGTAGACAAGGTTGCAAAATTAATTTTTGTACGTTGTATTAACACCGTAAGGGGCCTAGCGTGGCTTTAGAATAATACTACAGATCGTTATAAGAAACATATATTATGACAAAATAAAATCGGTTTACAGAGCACTAATATCTATAACAGTTTCACCGTACAGCTGACGTCCGAGCCGCTTCACAGATCTTTGATTTGAAATTTAATTTCCTCCAACCCACTTTTCGCTGGGTTTGAAATTGATTCAATTTGAAAACGGTACGGTATAAACTATTTCTTAATGGATTTCCTTTTAAACGATCCATTGGTTTTCTGGTCTGTTAAATAGATTGTAGTCGCTGCTTGAATGTTGATGTTTCACGCTTACATTATAACATTTATTACGTAATTCACTCCTTTGATTCTCGAAGAGGTAGGCAATGTAGTCTTCCGCGTTTCGCAAATTACGTTTACACCTCGTCATGGAATAGATGGTGACACTATTGCTATAAAAAGGGCAAATATGCAGACTACGCGCCGTTATTAGAATTCATATCTGAACTCGGAAAAACCAACAGTACTCGGCCCGGGATTTAAACCCAGGACCTTTCGTTCAACAGTCGCGCTTGTTGCCACTCGACCAACCAAGCAGTCGCGTATTACAGAAATGAACATTGAAATCAGATAAAAGAAAGATAACACGTGTTTAAGGCATACAGCTCTTGTAAGTGAAGAGCGTAATAAACGAGCGGCCCACGGTCAGTGACCCCACTGCCGTCTGAACATATTTCACTCAAGCTCGTGTGGCAACAGCACTGTTGGTCCGTTCTCGTTGTATTCACGTCATCAGACACGCACTGAAACTTGCTTTGCATTGGGATGTGCAATGAACTATGAATTTTAACTAATTTAGATTTTTTATCATGAATTTTTGGATCCTAGTCGACCCGGCAGACGTTCATACGTTTATAGAAAATCGATTAATAACATTTTTTAAAATCAACCTCATTATATTGTTTAAAAGAACGATCATGGCCATAGTTCCAATTTCGTAAAAAGAAATGTATCTAACCTTGCTTATATACCTACATCAAAAAACTTTTACGAGGTAGAATTTTTTTTTCCGCTTGGACCATTATTAAACAATATTCAAGCCTCACCAGTGATACTAAAATGACGCAATCGATAATACTCCTCCTCGACTCCAGTGTTGGGCATGGACGCCACCCTAGCGCGCTGCTGAGGAAGTCCCAAGAGCTGCCTCTCGCCCGTCCTGGATCTGGCCGCTTTCACTGATTGGGAGCGTGAGTGGTGAGGGCTGCCGTATCTGGAACAAATGTACCTTTTGGGGCAGTGGAAAACGACTAACTGCAATGACTATTCATGTAACTTTTTAACGTAAGTAGCTAAGTGACAAAATCCATTCAATTTTGTAATACAAAGTACATACGTGTACTAGTAGAGTGTGACGGCGAACTGGGTGTTGAAAAATTGAATCAAGACTCTTGTCTACGCGTTCCGAGGCGCCTTAATGTCATGACTTCATTTAGACTGAATAATTTAATCACGTTTCACCTCGACTCGTACAAGTGGCAGAGTTTTAAAATGTTCTGTATTAATCACGTCGTGGACCCTCGTCAGTTTTGGTCGGTAATGTGTAGTCGTCATCTTATTACATTTTCATAATAGTTATGCGTCACGTGAAGCCACAGATAAAAATGCCATCCTTTATTTGAGGTTTAAATTTAGTTCATCATCATCATTATGAACATCAGCCTGTATCAGCCCACTGCTAGACGGAGGCCTCCTCTGAGAAGTTAGGCCCGTAATGTAGTTTAGTTCATAAGATTGGTTCGGTCTACGTTTATTGTTGAAGTTAGTGTAACGCTTAAAATTTTCGTTTTCTACATTTGGAAGATTCATGTCGTTCGTAATTAAATTTCATTCCCGTTTCATCCACTGGCTCCACTATTTCGCTAAGCCGCTTTCAGCGGGTAGCGAATTAAAGTTTCATTCGAAAGAGAGCGAGTACATTGTAATTAATCACTTCAAGAATAATATTGCTTATTTTTTTCTGTCTACCCTGCAAACGATCATGCGTGATGGTACAATAATAATACAAAACATAACAACGTCCCGCTGTGGCTCTACGGAGTTTTCAGTCCCTGAGGCACGAACGTTTAATGACGCATTAATTGCCCCGCGGCGAGTTATTGAGGAACTCTCGACCACTTTCCTTCCCGGACTCCGACAGCCAACGAGTTCAGCAACTACCTGCTCTATGTGACATATACACTATGTAACTTGGATAATCTATCTATCTCATATACTCTGTACACGATAATTGCTAGACCTATTTGAAGGGCTCCAAATTCAAACAACTTTTCATAATAACATCATGCGCAGGTTTCCTCACAATGTTTTCATTTAGATTAATAGCGTTACAGTATAATTTTAACTGCACATAGGTGGAAATGAGTAAAATGAGGAATTCGAAGGCTTCTAAGTTGTCGCTACTTGCTTTAAGAACATTTTTAATTGGCGTACCTCTCGTGTTTTGTAACGTCGGACAGCATATCGTAAACGGAGAAATAACATACCGGCATTTGCGTGTAGCACTTGTCTATTGCGTCATCAGCCTATTGCAGTCCACTGCTGGACATAGGCCTCCCTTGGAAGGATATGCCCATAATTCCCACGCTGGGCATGAGGGTTGGGGATAGCAGACCACAGTTTCCCGCACCACCTATGCCCATAGGCGACCAGGGCATGTAGCGGTGCCTAGACAGACCAAGCCATACCGCGATCTGCCAACGCCGGGTTTAGTCGGCTCTTATGATATCCAGTATCTCGGCACGGGGTCGGGGAATCAATTCATACTCTACACCGACGCGGAGAATAACTTGAAATAATTACGCCCGTTAATATATAGGTAAAGTTTTTTAATACGATAACCTCACAACAAATATCCGACCGTATTAAATGACAATTAGTGAAATCACCCTGTACGTTCGCCAAAGCTTTATGAAACCGGATTATCTTGGAGCCGGATAGTATCCGGTTATTTATCCGTTAATTATCCGGCGACCTCGTGTCTTCGTGAATGTATAATTGAGATGTATGCGACGTGATGATGTCACGTGATACATAAACAAAACACGATTATGTTTAATAATAAATTTATTGTTGCAACAATTTCGCTAGTCGGAGCTTTGAAAGATCCGCGATCTGCAATGAATACGCTGTTAAAATGTAACTCACATTTTAAATAGTCTAACAGTGTTTTCACTAAATTATCGAATGTCCTCGGGGTATATATTATAACTGCATTATTCTCTCCCCGAACAATTACTGACGGAATGCAAAGAAAATACGTACATTTTACACATCATCCTCCCCTCGTCGCTCTCCCTTTACGATTTTCCACATAATAAAGAGTTTGCTGCAGTTGCCGGTGACGTCTAAGTGGTTGGTGTGATAGGGTATGTAAGTGAGTTAATTATGACAATAAAACTTACATGTTTACGGGTATAATGGAGACAGCTAACTACACATCTGGTTTCGCATTAACAAGTTACCTTTCCGCGTCACATCGTAGCGTGCCGGCAACAGCCCAGCAGGTGCTACAGGTAGGCGGTAAAAAGGGTTGTGGCAGTGAGTCTATGCAGGACTGGAGCAGAGAAGCTGATACACACGCGACGTGATAGACGGAGACCGCCGAATCGTCTCCAAGTGATTTTCTACAATTATCACTGTCCGTATACGCTCCGACGGTGACCCTAACGACGGCCCGCCGACGTGTTTGCTTGAGATTCACTTATTTCATCTATTTATGTCTATCGTTTAAAGTAAACTAATTTTCGAGAAAGTCGCGCCAAAAGGTATCGAAACAAAGCCATTACATCAATCGATGCGCAGAGACCCCGATGTAAACTAAACCTTGACGTACACTGAACGAGTTAATAGCTCCGTGAAGGTTAGGGCATCGGTTTCCTGTAACTGGCAACACCGTCGGCCAAGGTGAACCAATGATACAATTATAACACTAGAAGCAATCAATGCTCCGTTTGACGAGTAAATTAGACTTTCATTTATTCATTTTATCCATTTCAGAGTTATAATTAAGTTATTCCACGCTTTGTTCAAGCAAAATCGTGATGTTAATTGGTCTGACTCATAATCGCCAGTATCCACTCGTGGAGAGATGATATAGAGTTTTATGTAATGATGTATACATAAACAGAGTAACACAACAGACACAGGGCCAAAACAGATAAGAAACGAATAGACAGATAATCGTTTTCGTTTCAAAATGGTTGCTGCATCCCACTGTAGAGGATTATTGGTGGATTCTTGTAAACTTAACTGGTGAAATCTGGGAGTGTTCTACATTCCTCTGCCTACCTCTTCGGGGATAGCAGGCGTGATGTTACTTTTTTTAAACAAATAAAAACTAAATATATAAACGTATGAAATAGTACAGACAGTGAAAAAAACTTAAATAATTACACAAAAGGGAGCAGCTGAGCTTCTACAATTCAAAATATCCTAGTTTTTGTCGTCCTGTCTCTGAGAGCTGCTTTGAGAGGGGTTATTATAATATAATGGTATAGATATAATATTGGCAAAAATACATCGATAAATTATAAGGAAGGGCGCGCGTGTGTGAAGACTGATGACGTACAGGCACGTCAAGTCTCCGTGTAGAGTGATGATTGTCGGTCGGTGCCCGCTACCTAGCCCCTGAGGCACCTGGCGTCATAATATAACGATAATAGTTATCGTTATATTATGACGCCAGGTGCCTCTATGCAATTACAATATAACAAGTGTAATTGCATAGAGGCCTTAAGGGCGGTCTTATCATGTAACGTTGAGAAAATGATCATTTGTAGCGAGTCGACATCAATCTTACTCCGGCTATTAATGAGTACCGACCGACAAGGCGAGGTACGCCGACATTACACTAATTAGTTCGCCTCGCTGTTCATTGGAATCGATCGTCAATTTGTCACATAATTAGCGAAGCATTGCTCATAATAATTAGGAATATATCTAGTTACTTGAACAATAAGATATATGTATAAGGTCAGAAAATAATTGATATTGACAAGCTGTCAATCTGCGAAGAGTTCTCTCGTATAAAATTGAAAAGATAAACACTCCTGTTTTTTTCTAAGATACATATTATTAGAAACTCGTCCATTGTTACAACAATAAGCATAAGATTTACCCACGCGAGCGTAGCTTTTCGGAACTCTATAGAACTAAGCTCGAATTTCCCCCAAAACAATTATCAAGTCGTAAACGGAATATGAAAATATTTTGTTATTAATGCAAAACAAACAAAACGGTATCGTGTACACGCGGCTCCGATACCATCTCACGTAAACCGTCCGCTTCCGGCGCGGCCGTTGATAAATAGTTGATTAACACGCCTTCACAGTGTATTACATATATACTTTGTTTGCTTTCATACTAATGTTTTGTCATATTGACATAAAATGTACAATATAGCCGTCGATGTAGAAGAACACGTCACATTTGTAAGAGTAGAGTTATTTGGCACCCGGCGTTACCTGTCGACTAGATTAGGGACCTGGCGCGGTGATGCAGTAATCATTATAAAACTGTTTAATGTAGTATTTACAAGTATGAGTACGGCGAAAACACTAGACAAAAAATTAGCTATGATAGTATGCAGATTTGATATTAGTAAATTTGGGAGTTAGGTATTGTTTTTCTAAAAAACGTCCATGTGTAGACACTTATACTTCAAAAACTAGCAAAACAAATTATCAGGAAGCAGTTTATCAACCTATTAGTCGTTGTGTTATTAGTCCGCTGTTTTATTAGTCACTGTGTTATTAGTCAAACGTGTTATAACCCGTTCGTTTCACACGATGCTATCTCGCGGTGTACGAGCAATATCGCTTTAGCCGTTAATTTATCATGAATGACGTAATGGGAGTCGACCATTTGTTTCATGGTTTGAACAATGGGTTATTGTGTGTTAAAAGGACGGAAGAGAACAAGTTTGTTATAGTGTTAGCTGTTGTTTAAGTTATGGATATATGGAAAAATTGTAAAAAAGAATGCTATATGTGCAGTACATATATTAACATAAGTGAAGAGACATCTATGCAGCTCGTTTGAAGAATATCGATACAGCTAAAACTATAGATATCATTTAACTAAAATATATACAGAAGAGATTGCATAAAGCTAAAACCTTTATTTACTACATGTTATAAATACATTAACTGAAATAAAATGAACTTTAATTGAATACATACTGTCAACGTCGGAAACAATAGTCTGTAGCCGAACAGTTGCGCCAGAAATCGATAGTGATGTACTCATTGATATAACTACCACACTAACATGAAAACTTTTTGGAAGAATTCCTTGTTTTACTGTATATGACTATATTCTCACATCAGTGGACTATTACATATAATAAAAATGTTTATACGATACAGACATGCAACAAAAACCCACTTTTAATTCTAGCTATTTATTCTTTGTTGTCGAACCTAATATTAAATTACAAAGAGTTGATTAACATACGCGGTAATGAATAAAATATAATATAAAACACTATTCTCATGTCTCGTTTCGTTTCCAATATTTCCAAAAGTAAAGCAATAAATGCACTGAAAACAATTTATGGTATGAACAAAGGATGTAACTGAAAATGGCAACAAAGCGTACTGGCGTGTGAGGCGGCGCGTGGCGCTCCGGTAATGATGTGTTAGCGACGAGCGATAATTAAAATGTATGTATATACAAGTAGTATGTACTTACACATATGTTCAAAGCTGTTTGTATCTGCTCAAAGGAACCTTTCCTTATGATGTTTCAAGATCCCCAACTATAGCCTCATTCATAGCTTTAATATATCACATATACGGGTATTGAGCATAAAAAAGCAAAATTGGATCATATATACATATATATGCCACATTCTGTGCATTTTATATGTTTATGCATGATATGATAACGCAGCCTGGAGATTATGGGTTATATACCATTTTGAGAGTAAAAGCCATAAAGCCAACAAAAGAAGTCTATACTAAAAATATACAATGATTTGTAAAAAAAGGAATATCTATAAACATTTAATTGACCGATACAACCTTATAAACAACTAATGAGATCATACAATCTCGTCAAATACGGCTTTGAACATACATGAAAAGTAATCACAACAATACAAAAAGATATCAATAGATAAATTTCTAAGGAATATCGTTCCCGCCTTCCAATTCCTCTACCTATTCTTTCACATTATTTTCGAGATATTTGATTTCCAAAAAATGGGAAATTGTCTCGGAAACCAGTTTACGCAGCAAATCATTTCGTTGTATTGTTTGGAAGCCTTTAACATGTTGCCACATTTTTGGAGTAAATAAATTTTGCTTACCAGTACGTGGCGACAACCGTGTGTAGATTACGGTAAATAGAGTTTAATAATATAAGTAGCTAAACGGCAGGTGGTCGACCTGAGGGTAAATAGTTATTTCCACATCGTGTGTTATATCGTGGGAGGAAAGTTCTCTTGTACTCAGTTATAACAAACTATACATTTAAAAATACCATTATACATAAAATTAAGGTAATATCACGCCAGTAATCCCCGAAGAAGTGGGTAGAGGAGTGTAGTACATTCCCATGTTTACTATGGAATATTCCCTCTCACTATGGAAAAGGTGGTGAGCCTATTTATTTTTATTTTATTTTATTTTTATTTTAATGGTTCACAAAACTGGACTTAACACTAACGAATAACTAATTATAAACATGTCTAAACAAAT
>DWDU01003752.1:0-11324 GCA_018245575.1 Jemadia suekentonmiller
TTTACCATACTTTTTCACTAACGACCGCAAAATAAAATATTGCTTTGTTTGCATAATTTCAACTCCTTAAAATTTTTTAAAAATAATAACTTTAATATTAATAATTTCTATATATAAAAGAAAAAACAAAATTATATCTTGTTTTTAACTAAAACCCGTATCTTTGCAACACTGCCAAATAAATTTATGTTTTTTAATATTAAAAATAAAAAAACAATCTCACAAGAATTGTTTTTTGCCGGTTCATCGTACAGAACGCTTTTTTCTATAGTTACTTCGCTATTAAATTATTAATGATGATAAGCGATACTAATATTTTTTGGTTTAATTTGTAACGAATAACTTAATTCTTTCATAATTGCTTCATTAATTTCAACTGTTAAATCATTTAGGTTTTCTTTTGCCATTACTTTTCCACTAATATAAATGTGCAATAATGAATTATCAATCATGCAACATTCAACTTTATCTGCCAAATATTGGTGAGTCATATCACGGATTGCATATAAAATAATCTTTTTAATTGTTAATAAACTAACAATAATTGTCCCACGATGATTATTTTCAATTGTTAATTCATTAAAATTATTATTCATCTTCAATCTCTCCTTTTATGAATTGTTAAAATTAAGCTCGTCCGGAATATTTTCCATCACTAGTTGAAACAGTAATAACTTCTCCTTCTTTAATAAACAACGGAACCTGTAATTTTCAGCCAGTTTCTAGCACTGCTTTTTTCATTGCACCAGAACTAGTATCACCTTTTACTGCTGCTTCTGCCTCAGTAACTGTTAGATCGACCTTATTTGGTAAAATAATTCCCAATACTTCACCATCATATTTGGTAACAGAAGCCATTACTCCTTCTTTTAAAAAGTTTTTTTCTCAAACTAAATTAGTTGAGGGAATTTCTAATTGCTCATAAGTTTGCGTATCCATAAAAATGACATTCGTACCATCATCATATAAATATTGCATTTCAACCTTATCAATCATTGCTTTTTCAACTTTATCACCACCAGTGAAAGTAATATTTGTTGTTGCATTGCTACACAAATTTTTAACTTTTGTTTTAACATGTGCTTGCCCACGACCAGATTTTGAATGTTGTGCTTCAATTACTACGTAAATATTACCCTCATATTGAAACGTTAATCCTGGGCGGAAATCGTTTACACTAATCATCTTCTTTTTCCTTTTCTATTGTTCGTAGTTTAATTATATCGTAATTTTAAACAGATAGTTATTAAAATCAATAAAAAGGAGAAAATTTGTTTAAAAGAAATTTTCTCCAAATATTTTAATTTTATAAAATTGTAAGGTAACCTAAATATTAATACGATTTTCATCACGATATCGATTTGAGGTTGATAACGCCTTAATAATAAAATAATCAGTTGTTTTAGTAATTGCAAAATGACGGGGTGAGAAATAAAATATTGGATTTAAGATAGCAAAATAAGCCATCATATTCTCAACGGGTAAGGCTTTTAACACTTTCGCTTCATAATTAAATGTAATAGTATCTAATGCAAGTGGTTGGGTTTGATCTAATGTTATCGAAATAATATCAGTTTTATCTGCAAAATGGATACTATTCTTATTAGCAATAATTTGTACTCATAATAATGCTGTCTTTGCACCGCCATTTGCTAGTGGTTGTCAAGGTAAATGTTCACGATTTTGAAATTCCATCTTTGTCATAATAAATAAATTTTAATTCCGCATTTGGAATTTCACCATGATATTTGTTTGTTTCTAATGCATCATAAACTGCATTTTGAAATATCGTTTCAGTTACTTTTGTGGTTGGTTGTTGTGTTTCAAAAACAGGAATTAAAGCTAATTCACCTTTAAATAAAGATAACGAAATTTTACTACGATCACGCGTTTCCATTCTAACACAACTGACAACAGTCGCAGGAACACTAATAACCATTAAAGCCGTAAAAGATGTTAACAACTTTTTCATATTAATAATCCCCCCTAAACGCCGCATAATCAGTTTGAATAATTGCTAATTGTTGTTGATAACGTTTTTCAATAATTTGTCGTTCTTGTGTCGTTAGTAAGTACGGATTTAAAACCATTCCTCAATGTTTATATTTTGAACTACCATACCCAATTGTAACTTGTGTTCGTGGTGCTACATATGAAATTCGAATTTGATATGATCCATTTGGAACATAAACTGGAATAAACATAAAATTAGTATAAATAACATTAAATTCAACTTCGGCAAAGCCTTGATAACGATCAGCTAAGCGAACGGGATCAGTAATTTCATCACTTGCCGCAACTTGGTTAGTATAATTTTTAAAAACATTATAAAAATTTTCAATTGCTGTTGTATTTTTTAAAAGATTTCAATATGGATTATTCAATTGATCCTTAACTGTTGCATAGTCTGGTGCAAGGTTATTCGTTAATTTTAGGTCACTAAAAATCCGTCAAGTTCCAAAATAATATTGTAAATCACCACCTAAGGAAAAGGTATGTAAGTAAGTATATGGATCAGCATAATCTGGTGATCATCCTGCTGATTGCATATCTCAATCTGCTTTTTTACGACGGGTTTCATATTCTGTAGCATCAACAGTAATATCTGGAATAATTTTAATTACATCATTTTCAGCGTTAAATGAGTCAATCATATTCAATAAAAATTTATTAATTGTTAATGTGTATGCTCCATTCATTAAAAAGCGAAATTCAACTTGTGAAGCACCAATATTTGTTTGTAATCAAGTGCGAATATCATTTAAAATATTATCATCATTTTTTAATAAATCTTTGTTATGATATAAAACATCACTACCATCTTTTAATAGTTGGCTGGCAGCCATTGCATTACCATCTAAAAAATGGTTTGCATATGCTTCTTCAACATATGATGCATAATCAACATCCCCATTATAAACAAAATAACGTGCAGTATAAACATTTCGTAAAAACTTGGAAGTTGGTGAATCATCTAGGGCTTCGGAATAATATTTAACAAATTTACTACGGTCTAGTTGGGTTGCTAAATATTTTCGAACTTTATCATATTGTAACGCCTTACTTGCATTTAATGCTTGCTTAGCACGAACTGGGTTTGAATTTAAAATATCACTATTCGCATAATTATGAATAATTGTATATGTTGTTGGATCAGGATTAATAATACTTAATGCACCACTAAAAATTGGATTAGCAGGATTAGAACCAACATATTTCTTTCAACCATTACTATCTGTTGGTTCAACTAGAAAATCATTAACATCACCTGATTCAAATAAAACACGTTCACGTGAAACATCATTATTTGCTAAATAAGTATAATTTAATTTATCAATGTATGTTAATTTGGCATGTCGATAAGCAGGGTTTTTTCGCAATAAAATTTGTGAAGTTGAACTATATTTTTCAACTAAATATGCTCCTGAATACCAAATATTTTTATAATTGGTCCCATAATTATAACCTTGTCGTAACGCCTTTTCTGGTAATGGTGCAAAAGCTAAATAAGTCATTAAAGTATCAAAATATTCTGCTGACTTTGTTAATTTAATGGTAATTTCATCATCAGCCTCATTAATTGTCATTCCTAATTTTTTTCAAATTGGATCATTATAATAATCTGGTTGATAATTACCTGCCTGAAAATACTCTCAAATTTCTTGTGCCCCACTAATAAAAGTTCGTCATAATCCTGATGTTGCCGATAAATTCTTTGGAAATAAAACAAACTTAGCAGTATTAATCATATCACTAGCTTTAACTTGCCGTTGAAAATTACCTTGATAATCAAATCATTTTGATTGTGGTGAAATTTTATATTTTCATTTACTTTGATCAGCATTAGGAATTCCAACATATTTTGATGTTTTATCTTTTTGCTCAGCAAGATCACCGAAACTACGATTATATTTATCAGTTGCTACTAATGTTCCAAGAACATCAGCTAAAATTTTATTATCATCAGCTAACATTGTTGATGCACTTGACCATGATGTTAAGGGGGATTTAAAAATAGAACGAAAAACATTATCGGTAATTAAACGATTTGCTAACAAATCTAAACTAATTCCACATGAAACAACTAATGGTGTTATTGTTGTTATTGCCGTAAAACTAGCAAAAAATGCCAATTTCTTTTTAAACATCGTTACCCCTCCTTTCTGTCAACTGCCATAGCAAGTTTATCTTTTGCTGCAGCAATTTCACGTGAATTCCCAAATAAATAGTGCCCCGTTTTAATTTCAGTAAACTCTGGTAAATCAAATAAGTAATCTCAATGTTCTTTTTCTGGTTCATAGATAAAATGAACTTTTTCTTTTTCATAATTTGGATTAGGTAACGGAATTGCTGATAATAATGCACGCGTATATGGATGTAATGGATTAGTAAATAATTCTTCAGCGTTTGCTAATTCAACAAGTTGACCATGATAAATAACAGCAATTCGGTCAGCAATAAACCGAACAACCGATAAATCATGGGCAACAAAAATATAAGTTAAATTATATTGTTGTCGAAATTTTTTTAATAAGTTTAAAACTTGGGCTCTAATTGAAACATCTAATGCTGAAATTGGTTCATCAGCAATAATAAATTGTGGTTTCATAATTAATGCCCGAGCAATACCAATTCGTTGTCGTTGTCCTCCTGAAAATTCATGTGAATAACGTGATAAATGTTCTGGTAATAATCCAACCTCTTTTAAAATGTTTAAAATTAAGAAATGTTTAACATCACGATCTTTAATTTGCTCTAACTTTAATGGTTTTTCATTTTTTCCTAAATTATTATTATAATAAATTAAATATAACTGGCGAGCAGTATCATTTTGATATAATTCAGGAAAATTTGTTAACCCTTCTCCAATAATTTCTTCAACTGAAATTCGATCGTTTAATGACGAAGATGGATCTTGAAAAATCATTTGAATTTTTTTCTTTTGTAAACGATTTTTTCGCCTTGTGAGTAATTTAAACAATTCCGCATTTTTAACAATTTCATCAATTAATGGTAAATCTAATAAATCTAATAAACGATTAGAAGCAATAATGTCCGATTCTGAAGTTTTATACTTCTTACCTACTCATTGATAATATAATTTAATTGTTGTTTGATCGCGAAAAACCCCATGTCATGCTAAATATGATAAATCAGCAAGCATCATTTGTTGCTGTTCTACTGTTGCACTTTTCTTAATCAAAGTCATTAATCCTTCTTTTCATTCATTATCTGGTAATGCTGCTAAACTTGTTTTCAAATTAGACGTGGTTGCTAATTCATTTAATGTCTTTGCCATATCTGTTATTGCAATTTTTATCATTAAAGCACTGGTTTGATATGCTTGCTGTAAGGCAATAATTGCTTGTGGATTTATTTGCGATTCTAATTCCAATTTTTGTAATTCCTGTAAATATGCCTTTTCAAAATCATTTTTAAAAACATTAAAACGTTTATTATAACTTAAAATATATTTTTTTCGTTTTCCCTTCGGAACAAAAAGAATAAAAACTACCCGTTGATTTTTATGTAAAAAATGAATTTCATTTAACAATTTAGTATGAATTGATAATAAATTTGCTAATTGTTCAAAAGAAGCATCATAATATTTTTGTGCTTGTTCTAATAAAAGGTTTTCTTTTAGAGCATTACGATTTTCTTCTAATTTTAAAAGAACTTTATAAATTTGATGCCCTAATAAAATATTTCCTTCAATAATTTCAATATTTCCGTGGATACGACCTTTGATTTCTTCTTCTAGGGCAAGAGATAATGATGGGATTCATTCATGCAAATTATCCATAAAACGAAAAATTCGTTGATAAGCTTTTAACATATCTTTTAATAAAATTAAATTATGTTCATACATTTCTTTTACTAATGTAATATGATTGTTACTATAATTAAAATTTAGTAAATCAACTTTCTTTAATTCAAGGTCAGTTGTTATTAAATATTGCTTATTTGTATAGGGTATTAATTCTTTCGTATTAACAACATATTTTTTATTTTCAAAATAACGATAATAACTAATTTTTAAATTATTAATATAGTTACTTAAATTTTTATTTAATAACATATTATTATTTCGTAATAATCGCAATTTTTCATTAATATCTAAATTAATTTTATATAATTGTGGTGGTTTTCCCCGAATCAAATGCTTATCCATATAAATGGTTCCATCTTTAATTGGTTGCACACCAGCAATGGCACGGCCAATCGTTGTTTTACCACTTCCCGACTCACCAACAATACTAAAAATTTCTCCACGGTAAATATCAAAACTTGCCCTTTTAACTGCATTTACTTTTTTATTTTTTTGGCGAAATTGAATTAACAAATCGCGAACCATAATAAACTGTTCTTGTTCGTTTTTGTTCATCTTAATCACCTACCTTTGTATCATTTTTAATTTGTTCTAACTGTTGTAATTGCTTTGGTTTTGTTACTTTTGCAGCTCGTGGATCTAATAGTCATGTTTTTGCATAATGTGTTTCACTTACTTTAAACATTGGTGGTTCTAATAAATAATCAATTTTCATCGCATGTTGATTACGAGGAGCAAATGGATCTCCATATACTTTTGCATATAATGATGGTGGTGAACCAGGAATTGAATAAAGGTTTTCCCCTTTTTGACCAAATTGTGGTAAAGAAGATAATAACGCTCAAGTATAAGGGTGCTTTGGATCAAAAAAGATATCATTCACTGTTCCATACTCAATAATCTGACCAGCATACATTACAGCAACTCGATCAGCAATATTTGCGACAACGCCTAAATCATGGGTAATAAAAATAACAGTAAATTTATATTCTTTTTGTAATGATTTAATTAAATCCAGAATTTGTGCTTGAATTGTAACATCTAAGGCTGTCGTTGGTTCATCACAAATTAAAACTTTTGGTTGACAAGCTAAAGCAATTGCAATAACTACTCGTTGGCGCATTCCACCCGAATACATTCCTGGGATATCATGATAACGCTTTTTAGCCTTTGGAATTCCAACTTTTTCTAGTAATTCAATTGCTGTTTTTTTTGCCATTACTCGTGACATTTTACGATGTTTTCGTAATACTTCTGAAATTTGAAAACCAACTGATAATAATGGATTTAACGATGTCATTGGATCTTGGAAAATTGTTGCTATTGTTGGACCACGTAATTTACTAATTTGTTTTGCCGCTTTTAATTTATTGATAAATTCAAAATTTTTAATTAAATTTCATTCTTCATATACATTAGTAAAATTAGCAGCATCCAATGGTTTTCCACTCGCCATTAACTGATTTAATTTGTTAATCCGATAGCGAATCCCATCGGTATAAGTTTTTTTACTAAAATAAGTTTGAATTTTACTAAATTCTGTTGGCAAAGGAATAATTTTTTGCTCAAAATAATTTTTTAAAAACTGAATATTTTTCCCTAATAATCTTTTTTCACTTCAAGTTAATTTTTTCATTTTGTCAATTTCATTCTTATAACCAACAATTCGATTTTGTAAAAATTCAATCTTTTTTTGTTTTAATTCAGGATTTAACAACATCTCTTGTTGATTTTTATATTCCTTTAATTGTGCATTAAGTTTTCCTATTTTATTATTAATTCGGTTTGAATGACTAAAACTAATTTGTTTTTTTAACACTTCAATTTTATTTTGTAAATCAATAATTGCTGTTTGCAAATTAGTTAATTCCAAATTATTAATCATTTTTATTTTTTTTGTTGTTCTAATAATTCGTTTTTTATTATACTTAATAATATTTTTTTGTAAATTATTATCTAATAAAATTTTATGGAAATCAACTAAATGAACTGGTTTTCGAAAATACGCTAAATCATCCGCTAAAATATTTTTTGAAGGCGAATAAACAATTGAACCATTACTAATTCAGCCATTACTTTCTAACATATTAGTAAATGTTTTCGTCATAACTGACTTACCACTCCCCGACTCACCAACAATTGCTAATGTTTCACCATCATAAATATCAAAAGAAATATTTCGAATAGCAGTTAAAACATTGGCACGAGTTTTAAATTTTATTATTAATTTTTTAATTGAAATAACAATTTCTTTTTCCATAAAACAATATCTCCTTTTAATACGTTATTTTTATTTATAATGGTTTTTGGGGTCTAATGAGTCAGCAAATACTTTTCCGAATAAGAAAAATAAAACCGATGTTCCAGCAATAAAACAAATAGGAATAATTAATAAATGTGGATAATCTTGTCACTTACTAGATGCTAATACTTCATTTAAAATAAATCCTAATGTTGTATTTTCACGTCCTTGGACAAAACCAAAGTTAAAGTAATTTAATGTTGAATCAATTGCAATAGCCATTGGTACAGCAAAAGATGCTGTTTGAATAATTAATGGTAAAATTCGTGGCATAATATTTTTTGTCACAATTTTTGGTCCAGATGTTCCTAACATTTTTGAAGCAAGATTATATTCGGTATTTCGGACTAAAATAATTTGGACTCGGATAACCTCTGCCAAAGTAATTCAACTAGTAAGTGATACGGCAAAAATAATCACGGGCATTGTTTTACCTAAAGCAAAAATAATAATTAATCATAAAATTAGTGTTGGTACTAAATTTAAAAAGCGTGTAATTTCAATAAATAAAATATCAAATTTTTTATAAAATCCTCAAATTGAACCAACAATAACACCAATTAAAATTTGAATTAAGGCAATTATTAATGTAAATAATAAGGTTGTTCGCATTCCAATTCAAATTTTATCTCAATAATTCTCACCATTCATCCCCAGTCCAAATAAATAAGTTGCATTTGGAGCTAAAGGTTGTTGATAATTAGGAATTGGTAAATCAGCAGGTAATGGGTTCGCAACTTTACCAATTGGGACAATCGCTGTTAATAAGATAATTGCAAGTAATAATAATAAACAAACAATAAACGTTTTTTTAGTAATTAAAATTTGACCAACTACTTTTCAATAATGATATGATTTCGTTGAAATTCGTTCATTCTCTTCTAGTTGAGGACCAACAATTTCAAATAAACTTGGATCTAAATTATTAATATCATAACTTTGAAAATCAAGTAACTCTTCATCTGTAACTCTTCGCATCATCTTTTCTCCTCTCTTTATTTTGTTAATTTTACTTGTGGATTTAATATCACCATCATAATATCGGCTATTAAACTAGTAACAATTCCAGCCGTTGCTGTTAATAGAATATATCCCATAACAACAAAGGAATCCTTGTTTCCAACACCCGAGACAATAAATTTACTCATTCCTGGAATTGCTCAATTTTGTTCAGCAAAGATACTTGCCCCAAAAATTGTTGTTACAAAAGCTGCTGGTAATAAACGAAAAATTCGAATCCCCGCATTACGGAAAATATGAATATAGAAAATATAACGATTAGTCATTCCTTTTGATAGGGCAAACTTAGTATAATCAGCAGTCATTTCATCAATAACATATCGTCTTGTATTAATAACAATTGGTGGTGTTATCATTAAAAAAATTGCAAATACTGGTCAAAATTTAGTATCAAAAGTTCCCGAACTAAATAAACCATGAGCATAAAAAATATTAATTGAAATTAAATAAATCCCTATGACTAAAACAACCGGTGGAATTGCTAAAAAGATAATTGACCCAGCATTAATGGTATTATCAACACCACGTTCTTTATTTTTTGCCGCAATGATTCCTAATGGCACACCAATTAAATAAGCTAATAACACTGCAACTGACCCAAAACCAAATGAATACGGAATTGCTCGTGCAAAGATATCTGACACTAATTCTCCTGGTTGTGCTACTGCTGTTGAAAAAACAACTCCTAAGTAAAATCATGTTGTAACTTTTTCACCAACTAATTCACCAGTTATTGGATCAAAAGCACTATTAATAATTATTGTTTTTTTAATAAAAGGCATAATATTTCGCAAATATGTTCCTAATTGACTTCAAATTGAGCCATATACTCCAAAAATTTTCATTCTTTGCTCCAATAAAGCATTATATTCTGGTGTACCTGGTAAAATATTTAATTTATCAATATCAATGTCTTTAATATAAATATCATCGGGAGTTACTAATCGCAATAAAATAAAAATTACACAAATTGCTAGCAATAAAGTAATAATTGCAAAAAAGATTCTTTTTAATGAATAACCTATTAATGGAAAACGATCAAAAAACTCCCGACGGTGATGATTAAAAATTGCCATTTTATATTTCATTTCAGTAAAAAGTGATGTTCGTTTATTTGCTTGTTGATAATCTAAATCAACATTAACAAACTTATTATCATATTCTTTACTAATATCAAAATTGGTTTTAGAAATATCTTTCTCTTTTTTAATATTTTTCATATATTTTTTCCCTTCCTAGTTCTAAGTAAAAATAAAATGTCCCTTTTATCAAATTTTAATAAAATAATGTGCTTAAAATAACTTATTCAAAATAATGTACTTGATACAAAATATAATTTTACATTATGTGATTATATTTTACTTTTTGTAAAAATACAATATAATTTAATAATAAATTTAAAAAATTATTAATGTGAGGGAAATAATGGCAAAAAAGAAAAATATTTTTAAAGAATTACATCAATTAAAACGTGAAGAAAAAGAAATTCATGAAAAAGAAGTTAAAGAAATTGTTGAAGAAACATACCATAATCAAACAATAAAATTAGAAACTTATCAAAAACTAAAAAAAATTACTTGATACCATTATTTAATTGCTATTTTAACTAGTGCATTTTTACTTGGAATTAGTTTTTTATTAGGAATTTTTGCCTTTAAAGATATCAAAAAAACAGAATGAATTGTTGTTAGCTCCTTTGTTTTAATTTTATTAATCTGATTAATTTTAGGCTGATATAAAAATAAGCAAGCCGCAGCTTACTTTAATGATCATCGTCGCCGTTACCAACCCACTTTAACTGACGAAGAAGCAATAATTAAAAAAACACGAAAAATATTATTAATCATTGCTGGAATATTATTAATTTCTTCAGTAATTATCTTTTTTACTATTTAATTTATTTTTATAAAAATTAACCAACCTTAAATTATAGCATCTGTAAAATTACAAAGTCACTATCATTAATAACTTGTTTACTGCTAGGTCTAATAAAGAAACTATAAGCAAAATAATTATAACCAAAATTTATCTCATAAAAGGGAAAAATGTTTTTAGTCATGGTCTAAATACTTCTACAGCAAAAAAACCTTGCTTTTTGGAATGGCAACCTTTTTTTGGACAAATTTTATATAGAGTAAAGATTTTTATATTGAATTGGTGTTAAATAATTTA
>DWDU01003753.1:0-11322 GCA_018245575.1 Jemadia suekentonmiller
ACTGGTGAAACGTGGGAGTGTTCTACACTCCTCTGCCTACCTCTTCGGGGATTACAGGCGTGATGTTACGTTTAAAAAGACAAATCGACAGAATTGTTTTTCTTAGCTACAAAGTGCTTTAACAAAGTGTAGACACGCCAGACAGAAGAGTAATTTTAATGAACGTGTGTAGGTAATTAATGCGCGTTTCGAGGCTCATTTCCTGTCTGTAAACAAAACCGAAAACGAAAGTCTTCTGTATGAGGATGGGGACTAACTATGTTTAGTGTTCGACCGCGTGACAAGTACACCGTGTGCCTGCAGACCAACGTCCGCCACCGGGGCCCAAATTGTGACTTGTTCTTATTAATGTGACGCAGTGAACGTTATGCTATTTATAATTGCATCTCTTCAAAGGGGTAATAAATGAAAATTGGAGAGACGCACCGACCGGCATTCTAATTATCGGTAATGTACTTGTATGCAGCTAGTACAAAGACCACGTGGTTGTTTATATACGTCAGTGAGATCGATGCGCGCGTGTATTTCTGTGTATAACTGAATACAAGATACGTGAACCAGTGGCGATGCGAACAATTGCAAACATAAGACAGTAAAACATTAAGTTAGCAGGTGAATGTTTTTATCTGACGATGTTTCAAATGTCAATTCTATAACAAATGCCAAAGGAATAACTGCATGTTATAAACCCTTATCGTATTAATTATATTCGAATGTTGCAAGACTGCTTCATGACACACATTTGTGACGAAAACAAAAACACTCGCTACTGTGACAATGTAACGAAATATGTTACACTAAAATGGCAATTAAAGGCGCGACACAAAACAATGAAGCGTTGTTCGTTGACGTGACGACAAACCCTCAGTTACATTGATATTATGTTAGTTCAATCATATTGCTTTATTCATATCTTGTGTTTATTTTACGTAACGCTACATAAGCTTTAAAACGAAACATGTTAATATCACGCCTGTAATCCGCAATGAGGTAGGCAGAGGAATGTAGAACACTCCCATGTTTCACCAGTTACATTTACGTCACACTATGGGATAGGTGGTGAATACACCGTATACATTGCCATACACCGGGCACATATCCAGACTCCGAGCGACTATTGGAAAATCTATATTAGATAAGTTAATAGTGCCCGACATGGGAATTGTATCGAGGGCCTCACGATCGGCAGTTGCACTTGCAACCAACACGACCAATGGGACAGACTGCATAAGCTTTTAGGAAACTTATATATACATATATTATATTATTTTATTATAATGCAGCGATCTGAGACTGGTATTACCTGTAAACGACTGTCACCGTTAGCCGTAAGTTAGCGCGCCTACCGCGAACAAATACTTTGTACTAACAACACGGCATTATAGCGCACAGGACGTAGTGACGTAGGGTTCATGTAAAGAAAACATCGTTATGTCGTATAAAGGTAATTTGTGTGTTGTGTCGTTCCCATCGGTAACGCTTGGTGACTTTAGTGAATGAAAATATGGTAGCATTCGGTACGTACGGTGCGCGGGCCCGCGTCGCGGCGCGCCCACTAGGCCACGGCACAAAGCGTGGCAGGGTGAAACGTCCGAACGACTTTACCAAACAGTGCCGTCCACAACGCCACAGGGAGCTAATAAAATTGTGACACGTCCGTTTCGTTCAGTTTTGCAGTTTTTGCTTTAGCCGTACAGCACTCGTAACTGTGCAGTAAAAAATAGCCTGGCACTCGAAAAATCTGTCCTTTAGGTGCCGCTGTGCAAACTATTAAAAATAACGATTTGAAAAAACATCGCGCCGCTGTTGTATGTTCGCGCTGCGTTTTCTCCGGCTCGAACGATTTGTATATAAACACTAAAGTGATTATTATTCGCGAAAAAAACTATGCGCCCAAATGATTTTCTCAGTCTTAGAACGCTTAAAGCGTTTACGGTTTTACTGGTGATAAATACGAATTTAACATGCTACGCGTTTTATTTCAAACTGATGTACAATGTTCTTAATAACTGGCATAGCTGGCACGGATAAGGAGTTGGCTATTTTCACTGACGAAGCGCTCACTGATACAGCTGACGTAGAACTCAGCGGCAGGGCCAGTACTCGTCGCTGGATTATTGCTTGAGTATTGACATCAATTCGGTCTGTTGGGTGCACACGCTTTTGCTGTCAATTTGAAGAATCTGATGGACGCGTCATATCCGTTCGATATGCTAACGCCTGACACCATTGCTGTATAAAAGGATATCAGGAGACTATTGTTCTAAAATTCATTAAAAGGCTTTTGTTCTAAAATTGTTAGCAGAAGTTTATTATGTAGTTTCTCAGCTATAAACTATATATATGTTATATTTAAATTTCAGTATTTTATAACGTGTTACTAAACGATTACCATAAAATACTTAACACAGTAAAAAATGAAAATATTTGTATTTGTCGATCTTATGCAATTACCCGGAAATTGTCAAACTGACTTTGATAAAATTTCCAAATAATTAATATTACCCTCGTAGTATTCTAGTGTCCGATAATAAATTATTTTTAACGTCACTATAAAAAAAACTGAAAACTGCCTCATTGGTCTTGTTGGTTGCAAGTGCGACTGCCGATCAGGAGGCCCTAGGTATAATTCCCGAGCACTATAGAATTTTTCTAATTTAGATTTTCTAGTAGTGGCTCGTAGACTATGTGTTCCGGTGCATGGCAATAGGCTCACCACCTATTCCATAGTGGCACGTAAACGTAACTGGTGAAACGTGGCAGTGTTCTACACTCTTCTGCCTACCTCTTTGAGGATAACCGGCGTGATTTTACGTTATCATTAAAAAAATACCATAAAAGAACCATCCGAAAGAGGGATTAGTAGAAAACAAAAAACAAACTAACCAAGCATTGCGTGGAGCGTAACGATTACAAATGATCAGATTTTCGCATACCGCTAAAGGATAACGGGCCGAAATTCAAACCGGACGTTCGCCGGTGGGATTCTTAACAAGGCCTCAGGCAGTTTGAGAACTGAAAATCTCGAAAATCTAGCCACGGATCGCACGAGTATCGGAATATGCGATAAGGCATTTAGCAAAAGGGCGGTTTGGTGCGGCTCACCCCGACTCGTGCACAGCCTTACAGCCTTGTCACATTCCTTACCGGCTGCTGTAAGCCCGCGGCACTTTTCCCTTATCCAAAACTACTTACTGTTTCCCACTAAGCATTTTGGTAACATTGCCTTTAGTAATATAGTTGGACAATCTCTCATATTTCCATCGGATGAATAACAGTTGTAATAAGCAATATCATATTGTAGAAGATGGGCTCGACTGCATAAAATTATTCAGTATCCTAATATTTTACACTAAAATTGACAATTAGACTTTGCAGTGTTTATTCGCAACTACAAGTTTACGACTACATTTCTTTTACGGGTCTCCACACTGAACTGACTTTGATAGACTCGTTAAAGATTGATAATAGAACTTGGTTTTTTATGTTTGTTTCAGATATTAAAATAAATAAAAACACTCCACTCATACATATAAAATACAATGAAATAGTGACAGGGTGATGTTAAAAAGTAAACCTAGTATTTTAGTTCGCATCGAATGCATAAACGTTTAATAGACCAAAATTCGAGAGTCACTCAAATATTCGCGTATCGGTATTTGAGTGTTCGCCGAAGTAAAAAAAATATCCAAACACTTAAAATAAAACGTTGGCTGGCGTACATTTAACAATTTTATTTCATCGTGACTAACGCAAAATTGAATTTTTAACTCTGATAAATATCGTTTTCATAGGGCTTTGACACTTTGCTTATATTTTGAGTATACGTTTGATGAACGCGTTAAATATACATATGTCAAAAACACGGTTAGATACATAGCGACTGGAACTGAGAGTGTGTTATTTTTCATTTATTATTAAAATGTAGACGGTAAAATTAAACGATTTGACAATTTATTAATGCTAGTTAGTACTTAGTCATTTACAACGGTTCAGGAGGAATGAGCTTATGTGGCGACAAAATTGTGTCACGTCGAATCATTAATTGAAAAGTACATTCTGAGATTATTAACTGCCATCGTAACGGACGATATAGAAAAATACAAACATACTCATATATTGCGATGCCCGTATAGGTAATAAATACACATAATCGGTCCTAACGAACAACACACTTCTGAGGTTTACACATGCTGTGTACACACGTATATCTTATGTAAGTTAAAATCATTTCATTGGCAACAATGGCCGACAATTATACTTCTACTGCACCGTTTATAAATAACACTGTTTCAGAATAACGAGCAATTGTTAATAGAATTTTTCTCTTTTCAGGTAAGTTGAACAGAATAAAATGGGAACTGTTTAGAATGCCACTCGGCTGTATTTCGGTGCGTTAGTGCGACTGAGAGGTAAGAACTTTGGCAATTGGTTCTTTATAATTCAATAGTACTATCAATGTACTATCAATTGGGATATTATTGTTTGTGTATTATGTGGAAGGACATTATTCCATGTATAGTTGTGTTGTAGGTTTGATATGCGTGTTTGGAGTTATATTGTATTAAAATCATATACAATGCGTATAACTCCCAATAAAGAGATTGGTCGTACTAAAATAAGTAGGTACATATCGGAAATTTTAAGAAGCTACTACATCCAGTTACATTACTGTCAAAATAAAATAATTTCTACAGAGCAGCTGTTGATATGTCAATGAGGAAACAGGTAGAAATATTCTAACACACTATCATAGTGTGAGTTTATTATGGTAATATTAATTCATCTTGTGGGAACGTAATGTTGTAAATGTAAAATTAAACACTTGATGTAGAAAGAAAATATTCCATTGAAATTTACTACAGTCGAGCAATAAACATTCCTCGGCGACGAATGCCACGGTTATAACAATTGTAGTACTGGTCTTAACTCCTTCTTCTTTCTTTCGTAATTACATTTCTCGACTCGCTCACCGCTAACATTCTGTATTGAGTACCGTAGTCGGCTTAACTCAACGGAAAAATCCGCGCCGCGTGTTTTGTATATTACCATGTTTGTTTTGTTTTCTTAGTTTTCATTGTACCAACATTCCTTACCGCGCTTCTGAAGCTAATGTTCATTGTTTCAATTTTGAATACGCTACAGTTTTTATTAACTAACATTATAATTTTCTTGTTGGCTGCATTTCTTTTTTTTTATTGATAGTGATTAGTATTTCCTTTTTAGTCCGTCTTATATTAGGATTAGACCAATTGGTTCTTTGTTCAACGTTTTTAGCCAAAACACTATCAACAACAGTAACGGTAACGCACAGTCTTGTATAATCACAATCGCCAATTAATCAAATAACTTTTGATGCAGTCGAAAGGCGAAAACGTTCACCATTAGATCCAATTAAAAATGGAAAATGAATTGTAAAAAGGAATTGCAAATGGTTGGCGCAATGCAAACATAAGTAAAATCGATGAGAATATTCACGTCTACGGTAAAAAGTGTAGCTGGTAGGCTGCACGGCTGGATTAAATGGACTTATTGCAAACGATTTGTACCGGAGAGCGGAGAACAGAGATAGAACGAGTGTGGGCAAAAGCGCCACCGGGATCAAACGGCACATACTTCATTATCAACGAAATGGACAAACTTTCGCACAGTACGCGAAACGCGTTAATAAACGGAACTTTTTAAACACCGCATTATTACTGTACGGGGGGGTATTTTAAAAATACCGCCCACTAAAAGTCACACTCAACTTTGACGCGGACAAACGATAGGTGTCGCCTCGTACTCCGCTTTGTACCGCCCGCTGTGTTTATTCAACGCTAAATGTATTGTATCAATCGCGGTTCGCTTTCGAGGTCGATCGTCAAACTAACACTATTATAATAATGGAAACAATCGACAGATTATACCTTTGTGACAACATAACGTGACGTAATTGATTGGAATTTCGGTAATAGCCATATTATTTGAAGTGCCCCCACCCCACTGTAAGCGGTACGTTGCTTGGGCGAATAAATAAATCGGGAAGTCTTTTTCGACTTCTACGAAACGATGTAAAAAAAATAAGTACACTTTATTCAATCTGTCACTGAGAGCATTGCGGCTTCGAGCAAAATGAATATTAAATCTTTTCTGCTTTATCGCAGCCTTTTTATAAAATGATTTCTAGGAATTAATCCAATTCCCGAAGCGAACGTAAAACGTAATACAATAAACTCACTGGTTGTTTCAGTTTTGCTGAATTAAATACGCTCGAAAGTATACCTCATAAAGTAGTAAGTTTCATATCAGGAGTAGCAGTGGGGACCGGTGGGGCGCGGGGAACGCGCGTATAGCACAAATTATAAATAATAGGCAAACGTTATTTTTCGAATACATTTTTCATTTTATATTGTACGGGAAGGCGGGTGTCGCGGAGGAGGCGAGGGAGTTAAAATAAAGAGAAGCGCAATTGAATTTTTAATATTTCATGAAGAGGGACGGGAGCGGCGCGGAGCCCGAAGCAGTTTTAATGGGGTTACGACGCGGAGTCGATGCTGCGCTCTAGCCACCTGGCTCCAACCACCGATTCCATACACGTTCCGAGTCAAATTATTCGAGGAATACAGACAAATCAAAACTATACTTTAAGAATCTTAAACATTACGAAGAATAATTGATCGCTATCATACGAAATGATGCGTAAATTACATCAAAGATCCTCTCAGTTCAACGACATCTACGCATAAACCGATTACGCGATTTGTTCCCGTCAAATCCATGGTGCATTTTTATATCTGTCAAAATGAGATCTCACCCTTTAAGTAAAAACCCGGTGGTCTGAAACAAATAGAGACACAAATTAGAATCGAAAAGAAATTACTTTTTATTAACTTGTCAAACTATTGACGGATCAACGAGAGGCGATGAAAGAATATCACTCTAATTTTGATACATGTTTTGCATCTAACACAACAAATTACATTTCCCATTACAATATTATATTTCACTGGAAAACTTATCCACACAGAACATATGTTTACTATGTTCGTGTAGCATCTTAGTGAAGTTTAATGATATAATTTTTTCGTGACTGATTTTTCGTCGCGCGATCGTGAGACAAGTGTCCAGTAGATCTTAACGTAATTAACACATTCGGACGATGGTGCAACGGTATCCGTGCGAGCGGGTTAGCTGTCTGTCGTACGACTTGACAATGCTCATTTGGGGCTTTCGAAGTGCGTAATAAACCCCAAACCGGCCGTTTAAAATCGAATTTCATATGTTTATACTTTCTTTGAAGTATCGCAATTATTTCATTGTACTAGAATACACCTCCAGGTGCTTTTTCTTCAATGTTCATACTTGTTCTGTGTACTAGTTATAGGTCTGACCGCGACATTGTTCTCGTCGTCGTTGATAGAACATCTACTGTCTTAAAAAAGATGACAAACTAAGTTCATATATTTAAATTAATATAAATTAAAGTGGATCCCAATGTTTAAGTACCCATGACGCCTTTTACTATTCTCTGGAGCTCATACTGGAGCATTTAAATTTTTGTTAAATAAATATTATTGCAAGGATTTAAATTTTTATTGTGCCATCTAGTATCTCGAGGAAGAACTACGAAGATAAATATTTTAGTTGTCAAGATTAATCTTCATTGGAACTAGAGTATTGTACCTACTGCTGCTGACGAGAGTAAAAGTTGCGTAACATCGTGTGGATAATAAAAGTGTCTGTAATAAACAATCTAGGCTGCCTCGTTGGTCGTGTTGGTTGTAAGCACGACTGCCGATCAAGAGGTCCTGGGTTCGATTCCCGGGTCGGGCCCTGTAGAATTTTTCTAATTTACATTTTCTTATAGTGGCTCGGAGTCTGGATTTGTGCCCAATGCATGGCAATAGACATAAACGTAACTGGTAAAACGTGGGAGTGTACTACACTCCTCTGCCTACCTCTTCGGGGATAATAGGCGTGATGTTATGTTATTTTTATCAATATTGACCTAAAAACATCTAAGCAATCGAACAAATTTTGATAAGTGTAATATCACCATGTTCTTATGACGATATAATTTGTTGAGTAATGTAATAGAGAAAATAGTAATAACAAAATATTATTAAATCACGCCTGTTATCCCCGAAGAGGTAAGCAGAGGAATGTAGAACACTCCCACGTTTCATCAGTTACGTTTACGTGCTACTATGGAATAGGTGGTGGACCTATTATTAAAAGTTATATGAAAGATAATTTTTTCATAGAGAATAAGCTTTTCTCAATACCGATGCTACGTTTGCCGCTCGAGCAGCAGTTCGAGCAGACAGGAGCCCCAGGGGTACCAACGCGGACCATGTGACCGGGCGCCAGATTCGCTACATAAATGCAAAGGATGATCAATGCATTTTAAATGCAAGTGGTGCTTTTTAAAATTCCGCACGTAGGTAATATTTTCGTGTTTTTGGTTTGCTGTATTAACCTGTTGTCAGTGGTTTGATGGGATACCGACCCAGAACGACATTTTTTTTTATAATATTTTGTTATTTATTTATTTAAATTGTAACATTACTTATCCTGTTTAGTCAATCTGTGTGCTCGATACGTATGTACATGTGTAGGCAAGTCCCTACTCCTTAAACAACTTACCTTGTATTGTCTAAAATCCTAAAATTTAGTGCTGGGGCGTACGAAAATTGGGACTCGAACACATTTCAGCTTTTAGCTTTTCGCCTGAAAACTAAAAAAAATGTTCGCTGGTGTCAATGGGATATTTCCTTTTACTTTGTCCCGAACAGAATTTTCAACACTACCGAAATGCAGTACTTTTAAATAAAAATTGAATTTCGATGGTTACACGAGATTCAGGTAGATATAAGTCTGTAAGAATTGGATTTTATCGTTAAAATCCGGATTTAATGTTCGGCACGCAATGGAATCTAAAAGCCTTTGGAATTGACGACGCAACAGTGGCCCGGCCTCGCTAGGCGCTTAGCGACCAAGCGCGGTGAAAAAAAATCATTCATTTTCTGTACAATACACACGTTACTGTATGCAAGCGTTCCTTCAACTATTTTTTATATCAATTATGGGTAGGTACTTTTACATTTTATCATGTTTCATTGAATGAAAATTACTATTTCATGATAAGTATGTATTTATTATACATACATAATATATGATGCTGATTATGATGGTGTTAACTGTCTTCGAGCAAACTTATATCCGGTCTATAGCGGAAGGTTGTTAAAAGTGCTTAAAAATGCATATTGATGTTTCATTATATCAGAAAAATGAAACAACGTATCGTATGGAAAGCTTTTAGTATATTTCTATTTATTTATTATTATAGCTCGACTTATAATAAAAATATATATTTAAAAAAAACTAAATATACCTTTTGGATTGACGCTGCCTCCAGCGGGCCTATTTTTTTTTATTTTAAAGCGCTTTAGGGACTGCAATATTCTGCTACGGCTCCCTCGAGCGCGCCCGTTATAAAGAGCCAAAGTAAAAGATGCAAGTGTTTGAAAGTAAACGGCTTGACTTTGTATAGAAAGAGGGAATGTTTGTCGCGTAGCGTCGAATAAGATGCACTTTGACGATTTGTAGCTAAAACATTTCTTGCGCCTCTAAAAGATCTCTTTGCTCGCGTTCGTGCTAGAAAACTAACACGATACTTGCGCGCGGGTGTGTGTGCACGTATTTGCTTTACATAATATTATTTAATGGTGACAAAATATAATTAAATGGTAGTAATCCTCTGATGAATCTGAAGTATTACCGAATGTTCATCCTACACAGAATACAATGGCTGCACTCGTGTAGTAATTTGTATTATCATTATTATGAGCGGTTCCACGCCACCCGTACGGCGCTAGGTTCAGTTGAGCAGCGCGTACGGATTTACTGGTTCAGTAGTTGAAGGTACGACATACATGTCTCTTTCATTCGGCTCGTCATTTCGAATGATCAGTTCAATCAAATTATTACAAAAAATGGTTAAAGCTGAAACGGTAAACATTTTCTTTGGAGTCGAATGCCGGCCTGAAATTAGGAAATACCGTTTCACCTTATGTTTACATACAAAAATGTTTGATTTGTGAGAATAATTTTGAAATATCAGTAACTCTTTTTAATATGATTGTAACACCACAATTTGCCTGTTATCTCCGGAGAAGTTCGCAGAAAAGTATAGTACTTTACTACGTCTCAGCAGTTACCTTTACGTACTTATTACGTAGTAGATATATATTTATAGCTATTTAGCACTCGGTTGCTTCAGCCGAATCTGTAAGTGACCTGACGCGACGATACCTATACATACCTATATGATATTTTTAAATGATACAATTTTAAAAACATGTTACCACATTAATAATTATGTTTAAATTGTAATTTAACTGGAATATAAAAACACCTATAACAAAGAGTAAACCAACTTTATAATCATAAATATGCAGTTATAGTCACAGAAAATGTTCAATATTGATAAATAATGCAATATTCATAACAAATTTTACCATAATTACTACTTATAATACAATGTGAAAATGTATGAAATTTTTCAACATGGTGTAAAAAATTATGAATGGGTCATCGGATATCAGGTGAGCGTCGAAGACAACGGTTCGTTTCAATGTGTCCATTGAACGCGCGAGCGTCGTATTGCAACTCGAACGTCTATTAAGTTTTAAATGTTTTGATACCAGATCACAATATCCTGCCTTTTATATTATGTTTACTGGAAACAATAACCGCAACTATCCTTCCGCTCTTCAATGAACGGTGTACGATTCGTTCATTCGACTCACATCGACTCGAATATTGTACACAATATCATAGCACCCCAATACTTTGTGTGCTCGCTTCTCGTTACTTCGGAAATTAAATCCGTGTCTATCATAATAACTTCTATTTTATGGTGGTCCCAGCACCATTTGATGCTGTTATGAGAACAGCATATCAACGTTCAAATTAAATCTACTTGGAAGCAACCCTTAATGTCTGTTTGCCGGGAACAGATCGTCACATCCTACCACACTTCTACAATGTTGTTTAATGGAAATATGGTTTCGTAGCTAATCTATATGTAGGATGTTTTGTAACCTCTTTGAAACCTTGGAAAAGGTTTGACGATTGTAACCTTATACTTACAACCAGGATCTACGATTCACAGTGGACTGTACGACGAGACTATACGCACTTTATCAAATCTTCCCGCCAAGAACGATGACAATAATCTGATATATGTACTTGTACCTATATTCTGTTATAGATTGATAATAATCTTAATTTTTGTATTATTTTTGTTTACGACAAAGGTGCTAAAATTATTTTTAT
>DWDU01003754.1:0-11322 GCA_018245575.1 Jemadia suekentonmiller
TTTTGACGTACAAAAAGTGTTCCAATGAACCAATTTTGAATA
The DNA here is from genome assembly GCA_018245575.1 of Jemadia suekentonmiller. Classification (NCBI taxonomy): domain Eukaryota; kingdom Metazoa; phylum Arthropoda; class Insecta; order Lepidoptera; family Hesperiidae; genus Jemadia; species Jemadia suekentonmiller. The sequence goes on from DWDU01003754.1 coordinate 43, forward strand.
AATGATATTTGAATTTGAATTTGAATTTGAATTACAGCGCACACCAGTATAGATAGGTATAGATATTAATATGATGTGATCGAATCTAATCGGATTAAAATGTGAAATATATCATAGGTTTTAACGTAATCGAATTTATAAATATTATAATTAACTTATCTGTTCCTTAAAATGCATTTCAAGAGTGGATCGACCAAGAAGAAGTATGTAAAGTCATATATTCCAATACATACTGTGGTACCATGAATATATTCATAATTGCAAGTAGTCTCTACCTAACCTACATATATTATATACAAGTATTATTATTTCTCTCAATGTAAAAAGTAAACAGCCTATCCCGCGCACACCTCAAGAAAAGAAATCACATAAGGTCCCCGTTCCTCAAACAGTAATGTACCTACAAGATATCACGCAAATGACACAAACCAGCTGCCTCAATTTGTAAAAACAATAAAGTTTTACTGCGCCCCAAATTAGGGGTGTTGCATTGGAAGCCCGAAACTTGCCCTATATCAATAACAATAATAATAGGAATTTATTTTGCCGCGTAAAACTTCGCTCGGAGCCTCGGCGCGCTGCTTCGAGCACTAGTCGAGGACAGTCACAACCGTGGCTTGCAGTCGGTGTCCGCGAATAATTGCTAATTGTTTTACACTAAGTTGTGTTCCATATAAGTAACGGTCAATAACGTTAAGCAAATAACTTTTCAGTAAATAAAAAATCTAATGCAGAGCGAAGGGCAAATGGTAAAACATATTTTAAAAGCGAGCTTAGCATGTTTGTGCGATGTTACAAATGTATTTATTTGCTGTAAACTATCCAGAGTATTCCGGAGTTGCAATAACGGGAAAGTAAATAGTAGGTACGAGAGCAGAACACGTAAGAATAAGTTAAGACTATTTTAATGTGCTCTTACAATACCTATACTGAAAAAAAAAATTCACGTTACGATAATAAAATGTAATAATGCCTTTCCAGATACACTAATTCCGATACTATTTTATCAGACTAAATCTCAGCTGATAATTATAAATGTAGCTATCGTCAATATTTTATAGTAATAAATCATTATTACTAATAAATAATCATATTTAAAGCCTGGGAATACATTGTAAGTCATGTACAATTTATTTATAGAGTTGTACTAGCTGTATTCACGACTTCGTCCGCGTGAAAATTCTAAAATTCTAAATTGAAAGTAGCCTTAGTTACTCCTTATTACAGCAGGTATCTCCCAATGAAAGTCCCGTCAAAATCGATGCAGCCGTTGCAGAGATTAGCCGGAATAAACAGACAGACAGGGAAAAATAATATAAAATGTTATTTTTGTATATGTACTGTGTATACATACATTTGTATTTAATAAAAAGCGGTTATTTTAATATTACAAGCAGACGGCACTCCAATTTTATTTATCTGTATAGATATAGATTAATTGTTATTTCTTGAAGTTCACACAATAGTGTGTATAGTAGCGAAACTAATAAGCGTTGGTTACCGTAAACTTGTTGGCGTCGACACTTAATCCCAGGTTATGAATCCCGGGATTTCGCCCGATGCCGGGATTGCCGGGATCAAGCTGTGCATCGTCGCAAGCTTTTAGTGTCAATGCATTTCCAATGCAATATTTTCTTCATTTGTTCACTAGTCGATGGAAGTCAAAAACTGAATGTGACAAAAATTGATAGCAAACATTAAAAAGCATTTTTTAGTTTTTTAATTATTATAAAACGTATATTATAAACTTCCTTGTTAATCGAAACAAAGAATATTTATGTATTTTATGGTTACAATAGATATACGGCATTCCTAGCTTGTAACTTATACGAGAATATAACCCAATACTCTTTTCAATTAAGCCACTAATATCGTGTACAAGAATGTTCACTGACAAACATCTCCGTAATATCAGCGAGGAGTAATTTAAATGCCGGGGCGGCCCTAGCTTTTTGTGGAGATAAATAAAACATTCATTGGTGTTTTAATGAAGCGTTCGAATTAGAATGGACGAAGGGTTATTTGTACGGAGGAAAAAAAGCAATTAATGTAATTACGGAGCCGCGTCAGCAAATGATACGTACACCAACTGCGAAGATAATTTGAATTAACAACGGCCACGTATTAAATGAATATAACAGTACCTGCGCGAGGGCTTTCTGCTTGCATGTAGGTACATCTTGCTCTTAGCTGCTGCGTGGAGGCGACTACACTCATCTAACAAACGAACAGCGAAATATAGCAATAAGGTTTCAACAAATGCTTACGAAAATAAATGTCTGTTTAAGATTATACGTATTTATATGTCCATATACATGTAGTTTATAAGCCGTCTGGTTTCCATACCATCAGCTCTCTTAACGCTTACTTTAGGATCAGATGGCTGTGTATAGATATGTCACAATATATTATTAATATTTATTATAATAGACAACAATCTAATCGCCCTGTAAGCCTATGCCTTATTTTAAGGCAAATCGGTGTCGACGGTGAATGATTACAGAGGTAGAAAAGATGTTCGTAGTTCAAGTGGCCACAGTATCAGATGCTGCCGTTAACTGGTATTACCATAGTTTAGAGAAGGTTTTGCTCAAAGCTCCTACTTTGACAGCTGATCTTATTGATTGCCCTCGAGAGAGAGGCCGTTGAGCGAGCTGCCCTACATCAACAACAATATTGAATGGATCGGTCGCAACGCCTGCGGTGCACCGGCCGTGTACTTTTGTAGTAATGAAACAGACATAGTCCCTACTCGGGCAGTCTCCTTTCATGGCCCCTAGTCCTGTAAATTACGATTAACGACATATTTACGACAGATGTGAAAAAAATTATTACATCTATAATATGAAAAACACATCGGCCTTCTTGTTCGTCGAGTCGATAGCTGATAGTGAGTGATCAGCTATTGTGATGTAAGGATTAGTCGCGAGGTCCACGGTGCCTCGAGCAGTATATATGTATATTCGTACTTAATCATACATAGTCGCCGCTCGGGGAAGCTCTTTACATGCACCCCAACACACATCGGTATCGAGTATCAAGTTCAAACTCCAAAAACGTTATACGTATTATCACAAGTTGCAGGCTCGCTAAATGGCCGTCAAAGTCACGTACATATATCCAAATTATCGCTTCCATTAGCGCGACGCGCGGGAGGGCGTTTAGTAGCCCGCTGCGTAACCATATTAGCGGTGTTATTATTTTTATCGAACAACTCCTATAACAATATTGCGTAAATAATTTCTTGTCAAAGTAATAACAACATTTAGCTCGCTTCTGACTGCTACTCCTGATTGAGAGCGAGGGGCGGCCTGGCCTAACGCACTTGGCTAGGATGTGCCTTCACTCTTGTCTGAAGTCATTCCAGGTTATACGAATTGGGACAAATAGATGCTGGCAGCGATGTCCACAAGATCTGATTTGAACTTCCACTGGAACTAACCAGTCTTATAGTAACTAAACAGCTCACAAACTGCACGTAGGCAGGAATACATTTTTAAATTCACACGACAAGTAACCGTACACACAGACAGTACTGTACACACCGCGCTCTTGCTCCCGGACGGGACTCAAACCATAGCCCTCATGGCCGGTCATGGTCATGAACCGCAGGGTCGACAGGTTAGACAAAGTCACGTTTCAATGTCACATGTACTCTAACACTAAACCTGAAACTATCGAGTCGAGATAATCCACTTCAATACATTTTAGAAGTGAAATGCACGCCCACGTATTATGCACACAGATTTCTTCTCTGAATGAGAGTGCCCACCATAGTCTGCCACGCTGGCCGAGTGCGAGTTGGCAGATGTCGCATGCTTCTGGAGAACATTTTTTTACTAACTCTAAGGTGTGTAGGTTTACTTACGATGTGTCCTTGGAACGCAACGAGCTGACATTCCTACACTAAATCAATAACAAGGACATGGCACGACTATTCCAAAAATAACTTAATACCGAAGGACGGTACAAAGCTATTTTAATTACAGTCAAAATACATTCCGAGCTTAAGGGCTTGTCTCGAGGGCTTTAAAACTTGGAATGTCATCTTCAGTAGCAAATAATAGAAATGTCGATGACTTCAGTAGCCAATAATAGAGATATCATCTGGTATACGTCTGTTGGGTCCTTTTAACATTCTAAGAATGTAGGAATCGCAATAGCGGGGGAAAATTCACTTTCAAAACCTAAAGGAAATTGGAAAGTAAACATTTAGTAAACAACAATGTGTAAGTACATGTAGCACAATTTTTGAGGTTAAAACAATCATTGTACGAAGTTCTTAATGAAGACTGTTTGTTCTTGTAAATACATACAGAGCTGGTGATGTACACAACTAAAAGTCTCGTAGTCCTGACGTACGTACGGGGCAGTCAGGTGTTGCATGGTGTCCACTAATAGCGAACTGTCACACGCATTGTCGTACAGAGGGTACCGCGACACAGTTAAGGCTGGCCCACTTTTCTGCGCTAAGCAGCAGTCGTACATAGTTGTGAAATACTGATGAGATGCTTACAATCCATCGTTAAATATAATCCTACACCTTCCCATACACTCAGGCAGCAATAAACGAGTAGGTACATGATATCGAATGTAGTTGGTCCGGGGATAAAAATGTTTTGGCGAGATGTGGCGTTTAGAACCAGTAATAGAAATAATCATCATAAAGTTATCATTTAAGCGATTCGTCCGCCTAAATAATGGGCGCGGTCACGAGTGATCGCTAATTATCATATTCGCGTTTGTTTGGCCGAACCGTAGCGTAAACATAGATCCCTAATCAACAGCTATGTGATACAGAACCTGGATTACGACTGAAATGTAATCTCGGAATATTAGTAGCGAAGTAAATTTTTGCGTAAGAGAGCTTGTTAACGTGTATGTACATACATACCTACATGTATAAAATAATAATCCGGAGCAAGGACTCGCTAATATGTAATCTGAAACATTACACTATAATTATACAGAATGAGGATTAAACTGAACAGAAATTTACTTTCCTGCAAAATATTTTTAACGAGTACAAATTATTGCGCATGAGTATTTGTCTAGCACCGATATTATTAAAGAGGCAGAACGGTCAATGACGTAACAATATGTAAACCTACACCGAGAGAGGACTTTTGTGTTTCCGGTGGTTAGTAGACCTGATACAAACAATCTGTGAATAAACAAGAACCTTACTACAAAAAAAATTATAACAACGCAGGCTCTCTTCGGGCCTACTTTGTGATGAAATGGCCGTGTGCACAGATTTTTGAAAGGATGTTTCCTTGGATACAAGATTACAATTTTTTTTATAAACCTTTGAGTGCCGAGACCTTACCTACTGCAGCGAGACAGCGGTACATACATCTCTAAGCTAGGTCCGCAGAGAATATATGCCAAGTTAATTTCCTCCGTGCAAGCGCATACGCGGTGCATCTGAATAATTTATATAGTCTCATAAAAAAAATACCGCACAAACACCGTGCTATTACAACCTCACGCAAATAAAATGTAATTTAGAAGACGCTGTTAAAAAATGTCTTATGTTAGGAGAAATAAGACTTTCATACAGATTTTGAATGATATTTATAACATGTGGACATGCGTATCCATTCTCAAATAAACTCAACAAAACAAACGACCTCTCAATAATTCATGTAAAGTTGACTGTCTCATGTTGTATCTTACCTGTCTTACCCACACTGTCGGGGTAAAATACGTATAAAATAGTTCATATGAATTTGTTACACATTGTTAAGATCTCGTAGTCAGCCCAAGCGTCAAGTAATTTTATAATTATATTTAATATTATATTATAGCGAAATTTATGTATTTAGCGTTATCAACAGTTAACGTCATTTCTCAGTACCCTACTCCTTTACGCGAATTAAAATAAAAATGAAATATTATTATTTTAATTCGACATTTAGGACATTTTATATATGTAGGAAGAAATGAACAATTAACAGCGCCATCTAGTACAAGCCAGAGAAGGCAGAGACGTAACACGTGTTAATTATCTGTGGAATTGTGGATTTGTGGATCTGTGTTAATTAACTATACGAACGAAGAGCTAAGAGTCTGGTTGTCACTTGTCATTATGTTTGATCTTAGCGGGATTAGGCGTGGATCCTAATATTCCTAATTATTCTAAAAGATTTAGTTATAATACCTATTGAGTTTCTTGCGCAGCTTCTTCTCCATAGTGAATCATTTTCCGAAGCGGTGGTAGCTTTATTCAACAGAATAAATGACATTTGAGTGATAATGTGAATTAATTGTTTTATTGAGTGTTCTAGCTGTCCTGACTCTTACATACATTTTAGAACACATACAGTAATTACATGTGTGAGAATTTGGTTAAAAAGATTGAAATTGAATAGGTATCGTTAACTAATTTTGATGATTGACGACAATGTATGATTTTGTCAATCTTCGCCAGCTTCGTGCCACCTACCACCTACATACAGTGAAGACCTCAACTCCTTCGTCCCCACAGCTAGGGAGAGCGTCAGCTATCCCCTGCCACCGTACGCCCACAGATATCCCCCACCCCCTACTATCGATTTTAAAATTAGACCAGCCATGACGAAACATTGAACATGCGCAGTAAGTCTCGCACCCCACCCTCCGCCCGGCTACAGACAGGCAGGTACTAAATCTCACCCCAAGCCACTTAATAAATAAAATCAATACGTATTAATAAACACGTCCTCCAACAAGGTAATAGACACTTCATTCGACTGCTTTTGTATCGTCATATTCCATGAAATCATCGGCTCTAATACAATTTTTAGTTTTAAAGCTTACAATATACAAATAACTTACCAGATAATACAGCTTCCATTTTTCTCAATATCTCAACAAAGACACTACTGAAGCTAAGAACAGACACTGTAACCACACGTCCTTCGAGTAACGAACTCAGACTGTTAATGGCCGTACCCAGCTTCTCGCGGGATAGTTATACTAAATATTGCACATGCGCAGTGTCAATTTTACAACCCTCCCGCCCCGCACTTCACGACCCTACTGTTCTCTGTATACCCGAAATCGATAACTCAACGCGAATTCGACATAAGTGATAGCACTGAAGCCATTAATTTAGAGTTGAAATACTTTTTGTATTCTAATGCTGTTTGTTAAATTCAAACTCGATAGTATTACACACATGTTTTAATCGTTCTACCCTCCGCGTATGACCGTTTCATGCTTCCGTTAAGATGTTGTTATTTTTAAACAGTCTACGAGGAGATGATGAGTAAAATAAGGCTAATTGAATGTTACTTTTTTCTAATTTACAATAGAGCTATACCGATAAAAATACTTCAATATCTTGTATCCAATAGGAATTATACTTTGGATTATTCTAAAGAAACAGTGCAAAAGTCGCTGAAAAAATATATCAATAACAAAATTAAGCTGAACACACACAGCAATCTCGGACCAGACGGCTCATACACATGCGCAACATGCATCCCGCACCCCCGCTACCCCAATCTGTGAGATGATACCCCACTCGCAATACATAGATATATTTAACTAGACTCGTCCCCCGGTCACTTTCCACAATTTTGATGCCATTAAATTAATATAGAACTGATTTATTATTAACTATCTATTTGTTCTATATCATGTTATCTTCTATACAACTCTTTCCGTCTTCGTTGTTACGCTTATTTATTATCCCAATAACTTCTGATAAGACTATTAATAGATACGTAAGTGCGTTCCTGCAAACCTAATTTTCCCAAATTTGTGCCACAAATCTGCAAACAAAAAGATCTCTACCTGTTTGCCCCCACACCAGAGTGGGAGAGTATAGTGGGGAAGAGTGAGAGAGAGAGAGAGAGGATATTTCATACTACCCAACCCCTTATAAACTCCAACAGAAATCGCCCAACCCCCCATTATTGATCCGAGAATCAAACCAAACAGGCTGACCCGCACAACATCCCCCTCTGACCTACATACAGGTGAAAACCTCACCCTAACTCAATCAATAATCAATACGCATGAATAAATACGTACCTAAGCGACGTAAGCAACAATTAAATTGTGATTTTTCCAGCGTTACGTCAACTGAAATATTTTTTCGCTTATACACGAATGGTTTCTATTAATATTTTGCTTTTCCCGAATACAGATGACAACTTACCAGATGATACTGCTTCCATTTTTCTTCAAGACAAAAGAACACTATACTAATACAGATAAGCAAGGACAAGCCGCGGCAGACGTCCAACAAGTATGGAACGCGGACTGTTAATGGCCGCACCCAACCTCTACTAGGGTACTTATATTATTAATTGCACATGCGCTGTATGCAGTTTGCAACCATGACGCCCACAGGTACCACCTACACGCTACTATCGATTGGGTAACCAAACCAGATACGCAGTATCAACATTGAACATGCGCACAACAACCCACACCACACTCCTCCCGGCTACAGACACACAGGTACAAATATCTCACCCCAAGCCACTCAAGATTCAATACGTATTAATAAATAAGTACTCCAACGGCGTAATAGACAAATCTTTTCTATCTTTATATTAGTTGAAATGACTTCCTTAGACACGACACATTTTAAATTATTACTACAGGTTTAGAGTTATAAAGGTTCAAGCCAGACACAGATGCTTGTCAAATGGCACAGCTTTCATTTTTATTATAATTTTGACAAAGGCCCTATAGAACTAACCCAAGATACATTGCGACACACGTCTAACAAAGAACAAACGCAGACTGCTAATGACTGCATCAGACCGCGAGCTGGGCAGTTATACTAAACATTGCACATGCGCCGTATGCAGCTTGCAACCCCGTCTCGCACTCACGGCCCTGCCGTTGTTTTTACCCTCGAATCTAACGCTACTGCAAAATCAATAAAATCTTAAAATTGATGGACAGACTGTTAACCTATTAGATATTAATTTTCCTTTCTTCGCATAATCCACAGATATATATAAGTAACTACCTTCTATTTATAAAAAAAGCAATTCGTCTTGCACATGGGCAGCATCCATCTGCCAGCACTGCCAGTTCCAATTTGTCTGATTATACCCCACTTACGATACCTAATTAGATGGACTACCCCAGACTATACCCACTAACCGGGATTCTCCACTAGTCAGTTCCCAACAATCAGTAACTAGCAAAAATCGCCTAAGCCCCGCTACAAATTCCAGAAATAGGATGATGCAGATATCCTCAGAACATTCATGTACATAAGTCCCACACTGCTCCCCCTTTGGGCTAGAGACAGGCGAAAACACTCACCCAACCCACTCCCCAATCAATATACATTAATATACGAGTATAAGTATTTAAACGACAGAATAGACAAATCAAAATCGTTCATATCGTGTCATTTCGTAATAATTTTTATCTTGAATCAATGTCAATATTCTAAACAGATAAAGCGATTGAGAAAATTTCAAAAAATCTGGTAAAAACTTACCAACTGAAACTCCCCGCATTTTTTTTTTTCAGAATGTAACCTCACTTAACTGTGGCTAAGCAGAGACACCGTGGAATACGTCAAATAAGGTACAAGCGCGGAGTGCTAATGGACGCTCCCATCCTCGAGCGGGATAGTTATATTAATTATTGCACATGCGTCGTATGCATCTCGCAAACTTACCGCCCCACCCCTGACGACCCTCTAATTTTTTGCACCCCCAAGTGCCACGCTACTGCGAAATCAATAGATACTTGCAAATATTCTGCAAGGTAGCGCAATTCACATTTAGCATTGAGTTTTACCTTCCAAAAATCACCTATCGATATCACTTTACTTAATATCAATAAACACCTCCTTAATTAGGATCAAAGAACAATTAGGGTGAGTAAAAATATATGCTTCGGCGATTATACTGTAAGACCTGATTTTGTAAACCCGAGCATTTGTCAATACAGTTCCGGTGTTGTGCTCCGCATGATTGTTTCCTGGCCTCGGCAGGATGATAATTTTTTCTCTGTTATAATTTTTATTAATAACACTTTTTTGTCCGCCAAAAATCAGGAACTAAAAACGATCAATAAGTAATCTAACTACATACATATATCACATATTTCAGTTGTCTATATGTCAATACATTGTATTTAATGATAAATATGCTTTCTTTTCCTCTGCAAAAATTGGACAACGACACCATGACAGTTATGGTGGTCACCTTATAACAATAAGATCTATATACGCCCAAAACCACGTTAACGAATAACAGGAACTGCAGGTAATGGGCATGATGACAAATTTTGTTAACTGTTTTTTTATGTTCAGAAATAAATATTATATACAATGTATATCATATTTCTGCTTAGAATGAGCAGTTAATATTAAAAAATTACATTTTACTTTCAAATTTTATTTATTTCTGTCAAAACGTTACAAACTGTCATGGCGTCGTTTTGACGTCTAGTTCGACTATTTTGATGACAAAATGTATGAACCTAACAAGAGCTGTCATTGTGATCTACACGAACGTGACATCATTTTCTCTGATTGGCGTTCCAACAAAACATGGCGGATTGTCGTACTTTGTAGTTTTATTTTTTCAAAATAATAAATAATCTCACTCATAATCATAAAAGAAATACGTGTTTTGCAATCCATTATTTACGTATCGTTAAATATATGCATAATTTTAGTGGCTTTCATTTACTATCATCATCCCTATTGTAACAATCCAAACGACAGGTTGCCGCACGTACAAACTCGCAGAGCAGATGGCTCTTACACTTGCGCAATATGTACCAGACGCCTCCGAATAACTTGATCACATTCTACTCGTAATACATAATTGAGTAAACTGCACCCTCACTTTGAATTCACGGTTGTTGCATATCTCTAATAGAAACATGATTTCATTAAAAAGAGGATCTAGAGTGGAGGAAGGAAGGGTAGGTGGTGCGAAGCACAGTACCCGTTAATAATATTCGCCTACCTCCTACGTACAGAGCAGACCTCAACTCCTACGCCCCCACAGCGAGGGAGAGCGTCGGCCGTTCCCTACCACCCTACCAACACAGGGGTCACCTACCCCCTACTACCGATTCTAAAATCAGACTAGTTAGACAGTCTAACTATTGAACATGCGCACTAAATCCCGCTGCCCACCCCCTCTCGACTAGAGACAGAGGTACAAAATCTCGACCCAAACCGCTAAATAAATGTATCAATAAGTACTCCACCGATGTAATGGAAACTTAATTTACGTAGGTATAAGATTTAGTTATTATTATTTTTAGTTCTATCGTTATATTACTTAAAACATTTTACTA
>DWDU01003755.1:0-11322 GCA_018245575.1 Jemadia suekentonmiller
CGAGCCACTACTAGAAAATCTAAATTAGAAAATTTTAGTAGTGCCCGACCCGGGAATCAAACCCAGGACCTCCCGATCGGCAGTCACACTTGCAAACAACATGACCAACGAGGCAGTCTCTCCTATAGTACCTCTACTTTAGACTAGTTTGTTATACATCCCATGAAATACTGGATGAGCCTATTTCTATACACATGGCACAGCTGGGCTTTGAAGAGATACTAGGAAATTAAAAGTTTAAAAAGTGAATAATACTTTGCCTTACCTGGGGATTGTAACTATTAAATTTGTTTATTCTTAACTTGTTCCTTTACAAAATGGGTTTTCAGACTAAGAAAGTGAGTACAACTCATATTGAAATACATACTTGATAACAGTTCAACAGAGGATCTGTTGTTACTTGTGATATACGAGTAAACCAATACTAAAACTCGGAAAGTAAAAGGTGAACATTTATTGAGAGGCAGATGTAACTCCTTGTTTTGTAATTTCTTTTATGAATGTTGCACTTGTATGATATATCATTTTACACATACTCATATTTTTTATTAACTCAACAACTGAATCAACACTGTATTAAGAGTGAGCTTAATAAATACTTACTTCTATTTTCTTGCAGAGATTTAATCTCAGGAAAGATACATGCAGCTGTATTGACTTTCCAATCTCTTACATACAATCAACATATGAGCTACAGCTATACTGTGGATTTCTTTCTGGAGCCAATATTTTGGATTGTGGATAACTTTGCAAGCTATTTGGGAAAGGTCAGTTTCATTTGATATTATGTGTTTAAATAGAGATATGGTAAGTTAACAAAAGCCGACTTAGCTTAGACAAGTAGTTGTAAAGTAGTATTTAAGCAACACATTAATGTTATATGTATAATTATAAGAAATGTGTATGACATTTACCTTACGTTACGAAAAGTGAGGCTGTAAGCTATGTGGAGTCTTTACATCATTTATACTGCAGTGCATGAACACTAAAATTGTCAATCAATGCTTCCCATGTGTCATATGGTGCTGAGGCATGGACACTCACAGTGTACCCTAGTCCACCGGTTCCACCAGTCGCTCTGCAAGCTAGGGAGTTAGCAATGCTCGAAGTCTCTCTACAGGTTATGATCAAAAATAATATTATCTGACAGAGAACTAGAGTTATTGACATAACTCAAAGAATTTGCTCGTTGGGGTAGTTGTGGCCTAGGCATACCTGCCGAAGAACTGATGTCATCTGTGGTGTAGGCAAATTCTGGAGTGGAGAAAGTGTTTCGTTAAGCGTAGTGTAGGACGCCCGCCAGCCAGGTGGCTTGTCAATCTGCGCAAAGGCTGTAGGTAGTACCTGGATGCGGCAAGCCGAAGACAGGGTGTCTTGATGATTTTTGGGGGATGCATATTTCCAGCGATGAACTGAGATAGGCTGATGATGATTATGATGAACATAAAGCTCCAAAATTTTGTTATGATGTTTTGCTACTTTATTTGCATTGGAGGATTGTGGTAGGGCTAGTTACAGGAAATTTGAAACCTGCCAGTTACAATGAGAATGTGACCTCAAACTTCTGAAGGTAAGTTTGATATAGTCCAGGTTGGTACACTACGCTAGCGGTTGCTTATTCATATTTGCTTTCCATATTACCAGAATGTATGCTCCATAACACACAAACATTCACATACCATTATAAGTACATTTAGTGTATAAAGGAGTTTTAGATTGCTGATCACCTAACCTCCTAATGAAGTTATCTTTTTTTCAGGTTAATTAGAAAATATAAAACATGCCTAGAAAACGATATGTGTCAATTTTTGATATAATTTATTCCTTTTCACATTTCGAAGATACTTTTCTTCTACCAGTGTACACCACACATATTATGTCAAGGTACAGTCATCATCTTAAGTAGATGATAGGTGTACTAAGCTGCTTCTTGCATTTTTACTGTGAGGTTTGTGCATGTGCATTTTGCCATCCACTTGTGGCAATTTTACGTGTGTATTTATTAAATGTTATGTGTATTATATTATGAATGTTTATAATATGTGTGGACAAATATAATTTATTGTAATAATTGTGATTTCATGTACAACTTGTGTAGATTACTTTGCAGTTTTAATCAAAACTTGACATTATTATACATATTTGTATTGGTTTCATTTTATTGCTTTTACAAGTTTTAAACCAGTTTTCACAAGTTTACCCTTATTCAATTTACAACCTTTAGAGTTTTATTTACTGAATATTAAATGAGTTTGAACACATTAATTTATTACACACAAATTTATGATCATTAATTATTATTTCTGATTAAAATTCTCTTGATAGTTACTTGGTAAATCAAGTGTATAGTCAGATCCTTTGAAAGAAGATGTCAGTGCAAATTTTTGGAAAATCAACATGTCTTTTTAGGTAACTACAACACTGTCTTTTATATCATACTAGTTTTACAAAGCTTGCATTGCCTCGTTGGTCGTGTTGATTGTAAGTGCGACTACCGATCGGGAAGTCCAGGGTTGAAATCCCAGATCGGACACAACATTTTTTTTAAAATTCATATTTTCTAGTAGTGGCTCAGAGTCTGGATATGTGCCTGTGATGTATGACATTAAGCTCACCACCTATTCCATAGTGAGACGTAAACGTAAGTGGTGAAACGTGAGTGCTCTATATTCCTTCCTCTTCGGGAATTACAGGTGTGATATTACACTTTTTTTATCGTAATTACTTTTTCATAGAAAGTAATTAGATGAAATGTATTAAAAGTGGAATTCCATTTAAATCTTGCTTCAGATCTTTTCATCTCGAAAACTTGAGGGTGAAATACACAAATTTCATAGTCATTCATTCGACCACAAGACACTGCTATCCCTGATTGGAAATCCATCGTGATACAATTGTGAAGGCCACTAAGAAGAGCAGAGAAAAAAACAGACAAACTGTGCTTACCATTAATTTCCAACATATTGCAGACCTAGATAACACATTATAAGCTAATATATATCATTAATGGCTGACTAGGCTAATTAGACAATGGCTGGCATAAACTCACTGAATGACTAATTAATTTTAATGTTCACATGTAGTTGTATTATTTCATTACTTATTGCATCTACTCATGTATACAGTTAAGTAATCCATATCAATGTTATTGGAGGCTTTTGTATCATAAAGAATATCTGCATTCACATTATTATGTGAAGAATATGATTAATTTTTTTTAGCTTGCATTAGATAAATATAGTTAGTGTAAGCATGAGTAACACATGATTTATAAATCATTATTGAAATAAAAGACATACTTTGCTTTATATATATTTACAGTGTAGTAATTGCTTTTAAACAATAATTGATTTCTGCAGTTCATTCATATGCTATTAACCAATAATATATACAGCTTTCAGTGCAATATAACCATTGGCAGAAACATAAATGCAAGAAATATTGGACTGTATTTTATGATGGTGAGATTCAGATATTATCAACACTTCTTTATGTTAAATGTGATAGTGCTCCCAATGTATGTCTAAAACATATTTAAAGAGAAACACTTATTTTGGTAAGTATGTAATGACTAGTTTAAAAAATAAGTTTTCAGTACTCATGACTTATTTTACTTTCTTTATTATTTTATTACTTATTTTACAGTTACAGGGATAGTTATACTGAGATTGCATCTAATGGTAAGTAAATTTTCATTAGGTACAATAATGCCTCCGATATATAAATAAGACATCTTACAGAGGGAAGTAATTAAAACGGTGAGATTGAGAAAATTACGTAAGCTCGAAAGAATTCTATTTTTTTCTTTCGTCTTAATGTCTAATGTTAGTCATTACTTCATGAGATTAGTAATTAACAATGTTTCATCCAATAGTAGTATAGCTATTATAGCGATTCTGTCTTCTTTCTTACTTGGACAAATCTGATATTTGTTGACACAAACAACCTTCACTAGGCCGATGGACACTGATTCTTCAGACTCAAGTGTGCCATACTTAAAAATAGATACTTGGAGAGAGAAAAATAAATTGTATTATATTCATACACCCCACACAACATACAAACAAACATTACACACAGCAGAGTAAAACAGCGGAGATACACTAGAAGTATGCTTTTTGTAAGGAATTGCGTTTTTGAGTCACAATTGACTATTTATTATTAGTTACTGTGTGATGAATAATGACCATTATTAAATGTAAAAGTGATGTATTCAATATATCAAAATTTACATTCTTTGATTAATAAGCCAAAAAATCAGTATGTATTTATGAAAAATACCATAATTATATGATTGTGATTTCGTTTAGATGTACCTATTTACCACACATTAAATAATTCACAATGTTGAGCAAATTGGTTATTAAATTTGTATTATATTTTGTTATAATAAAATTACTATATTAATTAATAATTATTGATATGGTGTTTATGTTCCTCAATATTACACAAGTAATGAATAACTTGTTTTTGTATTTTTTAATAAATAATGTACCTACATATATCATGTTAGAACTTACAATAAATACAACATAATTATTAATGATCTGTTTTTTAAATAGCTCTTGTTTGTATTCTTACTAATTATGGTTATAATGTATAAATATAGTGTATTTTAAATTGTATGTAGGTACTATCTATCTGAATAAAATGTAAAATTTGCAGAGTAAGTTTTCTCTTAATTGATTTTATGTGAAGCAAGACAATTATTATGATGTAAATAACAATTTGTTTTGAGTGAATGCTCGAATTGTCTGGATCATTTACTTTTAAAACTTGTACATAAGATTTCCCTGGACTTGTGACACAATTCATTTAAAAATGCTTGGTTTACACAGAAACTTTTGGGAAGATGTGTATTACTCATTATTCAGTACCTAGTGACAGTGATATGAAAATGTTCATCTCTTAATTATTACATTTTTTATTTTAATAAATCTTATTCTTTATGTTAATATACATTTTAACTATTTCTTAAAGTACCCATTGTTTTTAGGTTTTTATTTTCTGCGTAACACTTTTGACTTCAGCTGTTGTATTCCTCGCTTACTGGATTGGATTGCCATACTGGTGGCAGCGTAATTCATACACTACAGTGTTTCTGGTTATATTTGGCAATTGGCTATTGCTCAACATTTTATTCCATTACTACAAGGGTGTTGTAACACCTCCTGGATATCCACCTCATGTAAGTTGATATCTATGTAGTTATATTTAATGCAGTGCAAACAATATCGTTAACTGCTTAAAAATCTGATATATTTTCAATAATGGTCAATACAGAAGATTTTATTATGATAAAATTTATAAAAAATCAATCTATCTGCGTATTAATTTAATTTAACTATCTTGTTGGTCATGTTGGTTGCAAGCATAACTGCCGATCGGGAAGTTCTGGGTTCAATTTCCGGGTCGGGCACTATTGTAATAATGTCTCAGAGCCAGAAACTCAACAGCCAACACTTATTCCATAGTAGGACGTAATCATAACTGGTGAAAAGTGGGAACGAGTGGACTACACTTTTCTATCTATCTCTTCAGGGATTATAGGCATGACGTTACGTTGATTTAATCTGGACTCTCCTTAATACGTAAACAGTGTACCTACGTGTGAACGAAATAAATATATTTTTTTTATGTTTTACCAGGGCACCATGATAGCAGAAGCTGCGAGCATATGTAAGAAATGCATCTCCCCGAAGCCTCCGCGGACTCATCACTGCTCGGTATGCGACCGCTGCATCCTCGCCATGGACCATCACTGTCCATGGCTCAACAACTGCGTGGGCTATTACAACGCTAGGCATTTTTACCTCTACATGGTATACATGGTAGCCGGCGTATCGTTCCTTATAATTGCCGGCTTAGATCTGGGTTACCAGGTCCTTTGGGTCAATGACACAGGTAATTTATATTTTCAAAATCAATAAAATCCCATGTCTTATTAATATTGACTTACAGGAAACATGTCAAGTTTAATGAAAAAAATTCGACAGTAGTCAAAATAACAAAATAGTGATACATCGTTGTGTTCATAAAATTTTGAGTGTTATTAATGCTATAAATTAATTACCTGTATTTGACATAAAAATATGGTCGCTTTAAATTTTAGGTGGAATTATCCCAAATAATGATCCAGACTTAATAGGACATCCAGTAAGGATAAATCAAAGTGGAGCTCTAGTACCAGTGGACGTGATTGTCGAGTATGATTCCATTAATTCTCCGCGGGAACACATATTGCCCGTGCCACCTATCACTGAGGCGCAGCGCATCACTGCTCATCCCTGGAAGCGCAAAGCAGTTAAGTTCATGGCTATAATCTGTCTGTCAGTTTTACTGGCACTCGGAACCTTATCAGTGATGCATGGCAAAAATATAAGCAAAGGTGAGACTAGTGTAGAAGCGCACATCAATGCGACACTGAAGAAAACGCAGAAATGTTTGTTTAGGAATCCGTACGATTTTGGTCGCCGAAAAAATTGGAAACTATTCCTCGGGCTGACGCAAGGTCGTACTTTTTGGAGACACGTGTTGCTACCATCTGGCCATCCTCCAGCTGGCAATGGATTGAAATGGCATACAGTGAATAATATGTTAGAAGATTGGCCTTAAGATGTCAGCATGTGAACACTTCAGTGCAGTGTACTCTGGTGTTTTGTAGTGGTGCAGTGCAAGGTGCATTTTTTTAAATGTATAGCAAAGGACACAATTGTTTCAAAGTTACATTTTAATGTTATAGTTAACTCACACTGTTATTATAGATTTAAGGTTTCACATGATATTTAAGAAAAAAAAGTTTATTCTAAACTTCATGTTTCACTGCCTCGTTGTTCGTGTTGGTTGCAAGTGTGACTGCCGATCAAGAGGTCCCGGATTCGATTCCCGGGTTGAGCTCTATAGAAACATAACTGGTGAAACGTGGGAGTGTATTACTACACTCCTCTGCCTACTTACCTACCAGATATTATGTTTTTGTTGTTTCATGCTTTCAAGTTGAATATAATTATAATTCAAATTTTAGCCAACTCTGTGGCATATGGTACAATAACAATGTGATTCCGTTTAACTTTTACCATCAAAAATCAAAGAAACCATATGTGGGTGTTCTCATAGTACTTTTTTTTGGAATACTGATTTAGTAGGATTATTTTAAGAACACACATTTTAAATTATGACATTATATGTTATTATGACCATATGGGGCAATTTTTAAATAAAGTTCTTTCTACTGTTTAATGTAAAAATAAACTTATTTTTTAAAAGGTTTATTTTTACCAGCTTTATAAATTATTTTAATAAGTATAAATAATAGTAATAATTGTGTATTTGAGTACTATATAATTAGTGTATTTGAGTACTATATAATTAGTGTATTTGTGTACTATATAATTAGTGTATTTGTAGTGATATTTGTAGTGGTTAGTGATATTTATATTTGGTTTAATATTCATTGCAGGGATGTTATGGATATGTAATTTTAGATCTGGATGTGGTATGGATATATGAATAATATTATGTATATCGGTTTCAGATAAGGTTACAGATATTAAATAATTTCGGATTGTTTCATTTAAGATACTAGATAGAGTTGACGTTTTAACAATTAACAATAAAATAAAAATAGATAATGTTTGGGCTTTTTTTCTACCCACGAGGGAACAGAGACGGTATATGTATTTGGGGTGAGGATGTTTGTGTGTGTTTGTGCAAACCAATGTTACCATTTATCTCCCAAACAAAGTACTAGTCCAATTATGATGCTGATTTCAGTTATGTGTTTGATGCATGTTCTTAAATAGGTGTTACGGTGGTAAATCATTGGAATGACTGCAGTAATACATTTTATTTTAGCTACTACATATTATAAAATATCGATAGAACTCGATACTTAGTATTTCAGTACATTGTGGTGATACAGAAACTGTAGAAACATATAAAAAATAATGATTATAAATAAAACAGAAGTCATTCACAGTTTAAGCGCAAAATATGATAGAATTCTATTTCAGACTTTTGATCATCTCTGTTAGGGTTGCGGAACTCCATAACATCCTTGATTCATAATAATTACTTCAATGTTTTAAAACGCCATAATATGTTCACATTCCAGTGTATGGCAATATGCTTACAGTAAAAAATGACTTAAATATAATTGCTGAGTCATGGAAGTGTACTATATATACTCTTACTCCTCTTCAGGCTTAACAGGTGTCATGTTACATAGACATACGAGTGTATGTAACTTTTATGTATATATTGAAGTTCCCAATGTGTTGTTTGGCAAGAATGAGCTAAAAAAATAACTGGTGGTTAGCCATTAGCTAATTAGCTGAGCTAAGATAGATTAGCCCGTTAAGCCGCTAGGTAATTAGCTAAGGCAGTTTAGATAAAACGGTTAAATTAGATAAGCTTATTGGTTAGCTAGCTGATTAACTTAGTCAACTTTTTTAGCTGGATTAATCAATCAAATTATACAGCCCCATTATATAACAATAGCTTCAAAGTGACTGCCTGAAAGAATACAGTGTGTGTAGTGTTTGGTTTTAAATTTCACTCAATTTATAAATAATATTCTCATTGACTGTAAATATTCCCATGTTTAAATTAGATGTTGTGTATGGTGATACAACGAAGCTAGTCACATTGAGTATATCTATATAATCTTGTAAAATGCTTGTACACCTTAATCACCTTAGACATCTTATGTAAGAATTGTACTAATTATATTATGATTAAGATAAAAATAAAACTGTAAACACTTTTATTGTTTTTTATTTGTTTCTATTGGATGAAGTACCAACAGTATATAATAAAACATATAATTCAAATTATTTATAAACTTATATCTAACTTAATCCTCAATAAACATTTTAGTGTTACTATCATATATTGCACCAAATTGACTAGAAACTATAATAGAAACATAAAACAATTATGAACATCAAAGTTCCTGTCATATTATAAATATACTATTGCATACAGATGAGTATATAACTTCATAATATTGTACTGTATATATTTATTTTCACAAATAACATTGCATATGAGTTGATATTGACGTGATATGTAATTAATTATATAGTACGGTATTGTTTTTGATTTACCATAGGAATGTGATGTCACGATAATAAGATACAGTTTGACATGTAAAACAAATTTTTTTCTATTTACTTATATTGTTTTAACAAATCTAATGTTTAAAATTGTTTCCGTACATAGTATGTATAGGTATACATAGACAAATTATCTTGGATCAAATTTTAAAGTGTACCAAAATTATCTAGATTGTCTAATTTATATAGTAAATGAAATTGATAGTAAATCCAGGACCTTATTTATGGTACACTGCATTTGTGAATTCTAAACAAGTCTCTTACGAACTGCCTAAATATAACATGTGGCCATATTTGAACACATTGATGAAATTAATTTAAATAATTTGAATGTCAAGTTATTAAACAGTTCTTTTCAAGGGGCATAACAGTATTCAAGTTCTTACAGCCTTAAGAGTAAGTTGTATTATGTGAGAGTAATTGGTATCAATTAGTTGGTTAAATTAATCTTTAAAATGTAGACGCCTATAATTTTGCCAGTATCTTTACCAGTTTTTAAAGAGTAGAGACTGATGATGAAGTATCCAAAAAAGATTTAGATTTAGACACTAAACAATACGTCAATTTAAAATAAAGTGGAGAAGAATATAATAAAATATTAAGAATTACTGTTCTTCTCCGTTTATTATTCATCACATATCAACGTTTTCTTCTTATTTATTTAAGCAGTGATTTAAAGTAAAATATCTAAACTCAATGCACATTTTGAGTTGTATGTAGGTTTAACAAAATCATATCATTGTGATATTAATATTATGATTATTCATATACTTTATAGTATTACTTATTTTAATATAAACAATAAACTGTTACATTTTCAAACTTTCTCAATTATGTGAATTTCAATAGTTACACTCTTAGATGAATAACTTGGCGAGTCAACGGGAAACAACCTAGTATGTCGTTTTTTTTTTGATATTTGCAATAATTCGCAAATATTATTACAGTATCTAAATGTCAATTAAATAGAATGGATTCCGTTTGAAAAACGCTAAAAACATTAAAATAGTAATTGTCTGTAATTTGTAAACTTTCTCTTGGCTGCTTTAAAAAGTTTGCAATTTGGACTTATGGACTTCAAGGCATTCGCACCACGTACGGCTATCACGGTCGACTTCTACGTTACAATTTATATTCGATATACATATTCGGTAATATTTGGTATCGTTTTCAGATTAAACAATTTTATATAAAATGTGTTGATCGGGTGCAACAATGATCCGTCTATCGCCGCTCCTTTCCTTTTCCTAATATTTCACCACAGAGCGCAATATTTCATATGCATTCGTAGTAGAAAAATGTCGCTGAAATGAACAGGATGCTAAGTTGGCAATACTCATAAATTCGTTGCTGTTATCACAATATTATGAAATAAAACCTATTGCATATTGCATTGTACTATTATTCTTATACCACCGCGTTAGGTCCCTTACCGGACAGGCAGGGAGCGCTGAGTGCCAAATATCTATCCTAGCAAACCTAACGTATTTTTTCTACAAGTTTGAAAATAGGTCAAATACAGCATCTTATTAACATATACAAATTATTCGAAAAAGTGAAAAAATAATAATTGCCTGAATGAAATTAGCACAACGAAAAGCAGATTGAAAATGTGAATATGAGCCTGTTTGGGAATCTTGTATAATTATGAACATGTTTCAGTATGATAAGACAGTTATCTCAATGATTACTTAGTACTTAAAAATACTTGCATTACATTCGGTTAGTGGCACTTCTGTTTATACTGCAATGACTGTAGTATAAGCAAGTTATATAATATATACCTCTTAAAGCGGATATTTGAAATGTGATGCAATTTAAACTTCGTGCACGTATAAACTTAATATATAGGTATTACTGTGCTAGTGAATGTGTCTAATTTACAGTATCAAAATGTTTGTTTAACGTTTCTGGCTTATTGTGGTGGAATTATGCTACATTGACTCGACGTAGACGTTCCAACGCTATAGATCCAGTAAATAGACGACTCCCAGAGCAGAGCAGACTTGGATCGTGTTTGAAATGTAACTTCAGCTCATTCCAATTAAATATATTTTTACATTACAAATGCTTTATGGCCGGAGCATTCTCGAGCGCTCTCATCATACACAAAATTTCATTTTCAAATTTTCAAATATCATTTATTCAAAATTGGTTCATTGGAACACTTTTTGTACGTCAAAATGAAGCTACCACCGCTTCGGAA
>DWDU01003756.1:0-11321 GCA_018245575.1 Jemadia suekentonmiller
TTCTTTATATTGTGCAAATTCTTAGATAAAGTTAGTTAAACTGACGTATTTAGTTTTATGGTTATTTAAGACAATATTGTTTGCGCTAAACCAGTTATGGATACTTTGAAGAACCTCATTAATGTTGTAGGTCTCTTTGGTTTGTCTTTGTACTTTAAATATCAAAGATGTGTCATCAGCAAACAACACAATATTACATAAATTTCGTATTAAGAGGGGTAGATCGTTCATATATAAGTATTAAAAAAAAGAACAGACTAAAATATATTATAGATTGGATGGTGTCGTATTTAATTCTGTAACTTAGTCTTGACTTCTTCAAACCATATCGGTACCATAAATTTGAATATCTCCTTCATTATGCAATAATAAGGATATTACCATTACAAAACATTTTTTTGTGAACCTGTTGCTTGCTTAAAAATTGAGGATGAAGTGCAATATGGATAACATTGACATTATTGACATGTGACCAAGATGTCTGTCATCGGCCAAATTGCAGTTGTAAGGCAGCTTCGGTGGTGTATAAGATTATTTAATAAAAGTAACCGTCCTTTTTCACTTTTAACCACAAAAGTAAACAAATATCATTTAAACACTCTCAAATCAAACTTTCATTGTTTATCAGAGAAGCGATTAAACAAATTACACGTTGTAAAGAGGTGAGTGCATTAGTTTCGATTTACGTACCTATCATGCTTCGTATTTGCATCTAAATCGGGTATACATTATTGACGATAATCTGAATAACCTTGATGTATTACCTTATGTAGGTAAGATGATATTGTTTTGTTGCGGAAAAACATTATAACCTAGTATGTTTCTCTTTATTATTATTATATATTACATAGTATAAAATGATGTTGCTTCCACAGTCTGTTTGCATAGATCTTTTAAATTAATCAGCGGACTCTAATGTAGTTTTTAGCTATAGATAGAGTGAATCATGAGGAAGGTTAAAAACATGTATAATACAAACATACTTTAGCACAAAAAAGTCGAAAAATTCAAAGATTAGTAATATGATGCCTTAACCAACATATTTTTGTGTGCTTAAATCGCGAACGCTGACGAAACCTTATCAAATTAATGTACTATGGAATTGTATGTCTTGAAATGATCGATAAAAAAGTCAAAGTTAATATGCGAAACTGGCAAGTCCTGTAATTAATAATAAACAATGTAAAAACTAGATGGTTTGAATACACTTTACATTGTTTGAAAATAGCCATTATTGTGTATATCGTCACTTATAGAACCTTTTTTAAACCATGTTTTGTTTTTTAATTATAATTTATAGTTTTTATTTTATGTTCAAAATTAAGATAAGAGTATAAGTAAACAACAAAAAAATATAAAACTACACCTATAATCCCCTACAAGGTAGACAGAGGAGTGTTAATACAATAGGAATGTAATAATAATAATAATAATAATACATTTCACCTGTGTCTTTCACATCCCATCATGGAGTGGGGGGTGAGTCTATATCCATACACCAGACAGAAACCCTAAGAACTTAAATAGTGTTAGAGCCATTCCTCAGAGCCAAATTCAAAAGCCTGAGAGAACACTGAAAAATCCATTATGGAAAGTTTCTTCATGATATCTATCAACATTGTAGCAAGTAAGTGATATTCAAGCTTCAATGTTGTCAATTAAAATTTTTGATTCAATATGTGATAAAGAAATGTTGTCGCACGGTAATGAAACACCAGACTGTATGGCTACAAAAGTCGTGGATGACCTCTCTTATATTTGGTTTCGGTTACAACCAAAAAAAGGAACTGAATATTCAGTCATTGTTTTGGGTGCAATTAGGGTTTTGGTTGGGCATTACTGATGTGTAATTTCCGTTTACCGCCTCAATACCCTACTTCAAAAGAAAATAGTGCTTCTATATGTGGAATTGAAGTCAAGTATTAATCAATAATAATATTCGATGGTTCATCTTGTAGCGGCTAGCCTGACTGTTGAGCCTCAGAGTATGGGGTTGATTCTCACTCATCACAAATATTTCCCTGATGAGCAAATAAAGTAAAATTGTTTGTACTGGGTGTAGAGTTATCTATAAAAATATATATGTTTATATATTTATGTTTATAATCTATCTGGTTACCATCACGATTGCTTGGTTTGTGATGTGTGAGGCTTTGTGTGAGATTATCTAAGACATTACTTCTTATTTTTTTGTGTCGATAGCTGATCGTGAGTGCTGAAATACCTAGCTATTGAGCTATTGTGATGAAAGGATTAGTCGCAATGTCCAGGGTGCGCCGGGGAGTATATGTTCGTAATTAATCAGACACTCGCCGCTCGGGTAGGTTCCTTTCGTGCATCTAAGACATTACTATTATAGCCTTTGCCAGAGGCTCTACTCGCGTATAAGACATTACTATTATGCACGAGTAAAACCGCCGGCAAAGGCTATTGTACGTTAAAGATAATAGACTCGTAGTTTGTCAAGTGGCAGTATTGATTCAGACTGTATAGCAACCATTGTGTAAAAGTGTTTTGTGC
Organism: Jemadia suekentonmiller; assembly: GCA_018245575.1. Lineage (NCBI taxonomy): Eukaryota > Metazoa > Arthropoda > Insecta > Lepidoptera > Hesperiidae > Jemadia > Jemadia suekentonmiller. The sequence goes on from DWDU01003756.1 coordinate 2,521, forward strand.
TGACCAGACCTGTCCTTGTTCTCTTACGATGCGTGACAAGAAGTTTATGAAATGTCGTTATGTTTTATTGTCTTTTTTCCTTTTGTGTTTCAGTCAAACTAGAGCAATGGGTGCTTTGAGTCCATTGGATCCATCTTCATATTCACGTCCAGGTCAGTGTACCTTTTGGTTATTACGGTTACAATTTTGATGATAAAATAATTTTATTGCCCATAATTTCCACGCTGGGCACGCGGGGTGGCGATCGCAGAATACCGCTTCTCGCACCGCCTCTTACGACAACCTGTACCTCGGCACGGGGTCACGGAATGCATTGTTAATCCGCCCCGATACGTAATCCGTACTCGAAAGAATTTGTTACTTCCAAGTTAAAACTGTTGGTTTAATAAAATATGATGCATTCATTGTTTTTTTTTTTTTTTTAGAAATGGCTGCGATAGAGCACGTGAACTTGAAATTTAATGTAGATTTCGAGAATAAAGTATTACACGGGACTGCAGTTCTTAACTTTAAAGTGTTTCAAGATCTTGAAGAAGTGGTATGTATTACAACAATTATTTAACTGGATTCTTGTGGCATTATTAAGTAATTACAAGACAATGTAGTAGAAAACAAAATAATTGTGACAAAATGTTATATCATGAAACACTTGCATGTCTGACGCTGTTCAATATAAATTTATGTTCAATTCCTTATAAATGAACTTTCAAAATACAAAGATATTCGGTTTTTTGAACAGGATAAATAAATAAATAAAATAAATATCTTGGGATTTCTCCACACACGGCCATCTGATCCCAAACTAAGCGTCAAGAGAGCTTGTGTTATGGTAACCAGACGGCTGATAAACTACATATAAATATATACTTAAATAGGTATTTTTATTACACCCAGACAGAACGAATACTTGCGTTCATCAAATAAATATTTATTCTGAGTGGGAATCGAACCCACGACCCCCGGCGCAACAGTCAGGTTCCATTGCACCAACGGGCCAGTCATAGACCTCGCGACTTAAATAAAAAAGTTCAAAGCTAAAAATTAGATCGCCTTCAAAGTTTACACACAATTACGGAAATATTTGGCACTCTGAGCCCTATGCGTATCCTGTAAGGGACCTGGCGTTAAGATATGTATGTACGACTAGAATCTAACGCGCAAATGTTGTAGAAGCTAGTTTAAGGCAAATATGGCGTACTTAAACCATATTAAAACACACGAGTACAAACTTTGGGCAAAAGTTACGTCGCTACCCCCAATAGCGGTCTGTAAGTAGCCGTTACACTTTTATTAATTCATAGCTGTGCCCGCGAGTTCGTCCTTATGGAATTTAACAAAATTCTGAAATGAAAGTAGCCTAAGTTACTCCTTATTACATCAGCTATCTGCCAGTGGATTCCCGTCAAAATCGGTCCAGCCGTTCCAGAGATAGGTGGAACAAACAGACAGACGGACAAAAATGGTAAAAAATGTTATATTAGTATATGTACCGTATATACATACTAGTGATATGACAAATATTCGCATTCGCGAATGTCGGTGACAGATATTCCCATTCGCAAATATTCAAAAATTTATATTCATTACATCATTAATACGTACATAAAAAGCGGTTATTTTAATATTAAAACCAGGCACTCAAATTTTATTTATCTGTATACATATGTATAGATAAAGTGTTTACTAGAAATCCGTTTACAACGGAGATATTATTTATTGGATTTAACTGCATTTCAAAATTTTATTAAATTAAGGTAGAGTACATAGGAAATATACATTTTTAATACTTGACTATGGAACTATGTCAACATTATTTTCAAAGGTATTGGAGTAAAAGTATTTATTGTGGGTTATTTGTCTGTGGGTTTGTACATCATGGTATTATATATTTATATGTTTATTATCTTACCTAGGCTTTGATAAGGTTTCGTGTACGAGCATATTGATAATGTCAGTCCGTTTGCATTAGCGTTTATCCCAAATTGATAGTATTCTACCTCTTCGACAAAAAATATCTATCTTTTGATGTTAAGATAAATATGAAATTTGAAATGTATATAACACATTAAGTAACACATATGATTAATTCCGATTATATATGTAAACATTTATTATAGTTATTTAATACATTCCAATCATTTTCGTTAATTTTATTTCATTTACAAACAAATATCTTTAAGTACAAGTATTATAAATACTTTGACAACAATCATAAAGTGTCCTCAGTGATAAATGTTTTTAGTTTTCACTTTATCGTGCTATATTTGACTTGTAAATCATAGTTTTTTAGAGTGAAATCTCCATAACCCCATTTTATTTCTTCAACTTATGTAACCAAGATTTGTGCAAAGTACAATGTCATTGAGTGAAAGGAAACAAGCGCGACTGCCGTTCGAGAGGTCCGAGATTCAATACCCGGGTTGGGCAATATGAGATATTTTTAACTTAGATTTTCTAGTAGTAGCTGGGGGTCTGACTATATGGCCGATGTATGGTAATAGACTCACCACATATTTCATAGTAGGACATTAACGTAACTAGTGAGACATGGAAGTAAACTACACTCTTGTGCCTGCTTATTCGGGATTAAAGGTGTGATGTTACGGTTTATCAAAGTTATTTCAAAACTGTATTTAATCCTTATTTATTTCAGATATTAGACACAAGTAATTTAACTATTGAGTCCATAGAGTTAGCGAATGGTACTCCATTGAATTATAAACTAGATGAAGCCATACCTAATTATGGTTCAAAATTGTCCATAACTTTAACCAACACAGCTACGGCTGGACAAAAGTAAGTACCTAGCTAATTTAGGAATAAATTGAACTTTAAAACAATTATAATTAGATAATAGTATTTATGAAATATTAAGGTTTTGAAGTTTAAATAAAAATCTAAAATTTCATACTTTCAAAGACTATCCTCTTGGTCAAAGGAGTGAATTGAGATATGAAGATATAGAGGATGTTTTGAAAGATGCGTCATTTCATTCGAATGGTACTATAGTGGATTCCGAACACTTGACTCCTGAGTTTGGATCGCTCAAGCAGATTAGTTTTTCAGAACAACATGTAAAGGAAAATGAAGAATTAGAGATGATATTTAGTTATTGTTTCTGTGTGAAACAAATTGAAAGCAACATTGAGAAAGGGTTAGCAAGTTATGCTTTTTGTGTAAATTAGATTTTGTTAATAATAATTGTCATTTATCATAGTCATCAAATAACGAATGTAACCTTGCATTCATTCCATAGTTTTTAAATTCATTGTTTCCAAATGTAATTAAAGAAATCATTGGCATTAAAGAAGGCATTGTATATAATATTGAAATGTCACTGCAGACTGCAAACTGAAATCCTAAATGAGTTCATTATCATTGAGTATTCCGTGTGTTACGTTCCTTGAGAACCTAGCTGTCATATCATATGGGTTTACAAACACCTTTTCAAGTGGATTACAGCATCACTAGAACTGTTGTGTCACAGAAGTGTGGGTGATGGACCGAACGGAGTGTTTAGAAATGTGTATTTGTACCTCATTGTCAAATCTGAATTTCAAATGGGATTTAGAGTTTGATGTTAGTGGCAATATCATTCTGGCTGCTTGTCTTGCCAGTTTTACTACTACATTACCTTAATAGATGTTTACTGGTTAGTCCTCCATATCATACAAATGTTTTATGTTCCAGAATAAATATAAGAATTAAATATAAGACATCACCAACAGCTACTGCATTGCAATGGTTGGATCCAAACCAAACATCAGGGAAAGATCATCCATATCTCTTCAGTCAATGTCAGGTGAATAGTAAAATAAATAAGCAATTTGTTAAAAAACCTGTAGTCCTCTATTGTCACATGCAGGGGAATGTTAATGTTATTTAGCTTTGACAGCACATGGTTTTAGTGTACTGTCTGATTTCGATAACTAATGTGGTGTTAGCTTGCCATTATGGAATAGCTTCAAAATTATTTATTTATCCATCTCCATCTAACTGCATTGGAAACTGCCTTGGATTGCATTGAAATAGGAGTGGGTAGAAAACGAAGGTGAGAGTGGAATTTAAAATATTGAATGGGTAATATTAATAACATTTAACAGCCAATCCATGCCCGCTCAATCTTGCCCTGCCAAGACACTCCAGCTGTAAAGTTCACATACGAAGCTGAGGTGACAGCACCGGAAGAGTTCACAGTTTTAATGAGCGCCATCCGAGGGGAGAACAGGACTACCAAGACTACATTCAGACAACCAGTGCCTATACCTTCCTATTTATTAGCAATTGCTGTTGCTGTTTTGGAGTCGAGAGAGCTTGGACCCAGGTAAAACTAGTGATATTATTTGAAACTAGTTCCAATTCATTTTAATTACATATTGTAATCATTTATTACACATTGTTATAAAATATCGTAATATTCAACGGTTGGTATTATGAATGGAAAGAAAATAATAATGGTACAAGCAGCTGCCATTTCCATTCAACATTCAAACATTTTTTGTTAATAAAACAAACATAACAACTAACTAACTTATGAGTAATGGGTCTGAAGGAGTAGCATGGGAGGTACAGAACACAGATATTGTTTGTGAAAGTCCTATTTCAAGCTAGTTGTAGATTCATTAGTATTTGGTTGCTTATAGTGTTCATAGGCATTTATACCCTTGAGATTCAAATGTAAGCTGCGATACTTGCGATAATTAATCATTTTATAGTAGAAATTGGTCTAATGGTGAATTGTACCAAGTGAACCATATACAGCATGTACTCGTACATACATGTCAGATCTCCCGTTTTACACAGATGTTACAAATATTTTTATATTCCCTATATTTGTATACATTAGGTCTTTGTATACAATTTTATATACTAAAAAAACACAAACAACACATCCAAAAACTTATCTGTTTGTTCTAGGTCACATGTGTGGTCAGAAAAGGCAGAGATTGAGCAAAGCGCTTGGGAATTTGCCGAGACAGAGAAGTATTTACAAGCAGCAGAACAGCTATGTGGGCCATACCAATGGACACAATATGACCTGCTAGTGCTGCCTCCGTCCTTCCCCTACGGCGGTATGGAAAATCCATGTTTGACTTTTGTAACACCTACCTTATTGGTGAGTATGGATATATTATGTTATTGTCTCTGCAGTTACTTGCCACATTCACTCATTTTATTATTTTAGACAAAGATCAATGTAAATTTAAAATAATTTATTTATAATATGGTTTTGTCGTATTCTATGACAAATTATAACTCAATACAATAATTAGTCAAAATTTATCAATTTCATAAAGTTAATTGTCACAACATCTCAATCGAAAGAAAGATGAATTATAAAATTAATTTAAATTATTCAAAGTACTAATTGATTTGATAAAGACTTGAAGATGTTGACATGGCTACCCAGATATTTCACACTTCCTTGTGTATTACTGTGAGTTAGGTAGTAAGGCTGGCCTAAACCAAGCAAACTTTTACCATTGGGCTTGATTTAAAAATCGTGAGCCTATTGCAACTCATTGTTAGACATAGGCGTCCACTGAGGGATTAAGCTCATAACCCCATGCTGTGTATGCGGGTTAGGGATTGCAGAAAACAGCTTTTGGTACCGTAATTAACTGTGCCTAGACAGACCGCGCACATACCGCGATGTGTCAGCGCCAGGTTTAATATTGTCATAAAAAAATATACAATAAAATGTGATGTGGTGCTGTATAATTACAGTCAAACCCATGCTATTAATTTTTTGTATTGCATATTGTATTAAATGCCTCGAACACCAATTAGAATGTTGTTCCATGAACTATACCTTGTATTAGATGCAAGGTTTACTTGGATGTTCATTTATTTGCAATATTCATGTATTCGCAATGTTCATGCAAGTATTTTTCGTTCAGGCTGGCGACAGGAGCCAAGCTGATGTCATCGTACACGAGATAATGCACAGTTGGACAGGTAACCTGGTGACAAACAGGAACTTTGAACATTTCTGGTTGAACGAAGGGTTTACTGTGTTTTTGGAGAGAAAAGTTGGTGCTTCATTGATTAATGACACAGAAGAGGCGAAGCATAGTAGAGACTTCCATAGCCTGCTCGGTCTGCAGGAGCTCAGCGAAACGGTGAGTGTGTCATTTCATTGTGATTTTTAAAAGTCTAGACTATAGATTTTGGTCAGTTTTGTGTAGTGTAATTATCCACAGGTGATAGTCATCTGTTATATTACTTGTATATCCGTATCCATATAATAGAAACCAGTCAGTATAATTGCAATAAACTGTAATAAAATATAATGAAGTTCAAGGTTAAAAATTCCTGATGTGTAAGAAATACTTTTAAAAACGTTTCAAAAAAAGAGCTATGGATGCTTATTATTTCTGTTTTTATTGAAACTGTACGAAAGACCTTACAGAAGATTAAAATGATATTATTATATCTGCACTTTGCAGATCAACAGTAACCTGGGCCCTACAAATCCTCTTACTCAATTAGTGCTCAATCTGAATGGAGTTCACCCAGATGATTCCTTCTCAAGAGTCCCCTATGAAAAAGGCTCCCTTTTTCTTCGCTACTTAGAAGATCTAGCCGGAGGACCCGGTAAGAACTCATTCTTTATGCTGTATTTTAGGTTATAAATGAGCTTGGAGCAAAGAGTCCCTTGACAAAGCTTGTCGTGGACTTGATAGGTGTTCATCCCGATGATGCGTTCTCTACTGTGCCCTATGAGAAGGGGTCTTTATTCTTGCGGTATCTTGAAGATCTAGTTGGAGGACCTGGTGAGACGTTACATTCAGATTTAACTGGATGTTCACACACAGATATTTTTTTATCAAATGTTAAATGTTTTATTGCTTTTAAATTGCTATAATAAACAAATAATATTTAGAACAAAATGGCTATACATTGATAGTCAAGATGACTCATGTAATATTATGTTACTTATGTATCTGGTGGTGATTTCACTATTGACGTTATATTGTTTTTAAAGGGTTTGAAGCAGAATGAGTACTTCCTAAAAAGTATACATTTTTAATACATCAAAATAAATTCCTCTTGCTACTTCGTAATTGCAAAAAATGCACTTATTTTTAGAGTGAATTTTTTATATTATATAAAGACGCCACAGACGAATAATTTTTAAACATCGCAATTATTAGACATATCATTTATTTATTTTTCCAGGGGTATTTGATGATTTCCTTCGGTCCTACTTGAATAAGTTCCAAAGAAAGTCTCTGGACACAGACGAGTTTAAATCGTATCTGTTGGACTACTTTAAGAATAATGATGAATTACAAAATGTAGACTGGAACACTTGGTTCCATAAAACTGGAATGCCACCTATTATTCCACCGTAAGTATGTTTGTATTGAAATATTGTAAGTTTGAAAAATAATATTAATTATCTAGTATGTATTTCTTTACATGTGTAATTGTCTAGGGTTGTCACACAAGTACTTATTAAAATTACGTTTTAGACATAAAAAATGTAACATCACGTTTCAAATTCCTAAAGAGGTGGCAGGTGAGTGTAATATGATGATGATGAGTGTAATAATTCCCCCGTTTTACCAGTTACGTTTAAGTCCCACTATGGGATAGGTGTTGAGCCTTTTGCCATGTACAAGGCATAAATCCAGTCTCCACGTCACTACAAGAAATTATAGTGAGAAACACCCAATAGTACCCAACCCGGTGTTTGAATCCAGCACCTCTCGAAGGACTGTCGCCGTCTTGCAACGAGGCACTCAAAATGTATTCAATATATTTGCAGGTATGACACGACAATGACGAAGGCAGTCACTGCACTGCTGGCAGACATCGCCCGAGAGGATCACGTGTTCACTCACGATGATGTAATATCATTCACTCCACACCAATTGATAAATTTGTTACAAGACCTCATTGACAAAGACCCATTGCCGTTGGACAGACTGCGGATTCTCGGTGAGGCGTACAATCTACCGAGCAACAAGAACAGTGAGATAAAGTATAGATGGTTAAGACTGTGTATCAGAAGTAGAGATGATACTAAATTACATGATGTGTTTGCGTTTGTCAACTCTCAAGGTCGAATGAAGTACGTGAGGCCTATTTATAGGGATCTGTACGCTTGGGAGGCCATAAGGAAGCAAGCAATTGATAATTTCCTTACGAACGAGCCATACATGATGCACGTTTCAGCATATACGTTACGCAAAGATTTACATCTCAATGAATAATAAATTGGTTTTTTTTATATATGTATTTCTACATATTGCTATTATTTGTATTGTATTTCTGTTATTGAATTTTCTTTGTATTCATGCATTCGTAAAGATTTATTTTAATTTTTATATTTCCGTGTTGATATCCCCGACTACTTACTAAACGTATTAATAAAATAATACATTCATGAAATGTGTTTAATGTAATTGAACCTGTTGAAGTCCCATTACACAAATACAAAGTATTTCAGTTTTAATTATATTATTACAGTCAAACGAATTGTTATTGTTACTGTAGACTACCAGTCATGAATATAAAAACGACAAGAAATCTTCCAGAACTGTTATTACAGTGATTACAACCTGTTGGTTGTAATCCATAGTCCTTGCCTATCCTTATGGTAAATAGGAGTGATAATATGATAATCCACAATTTCGTCAGTTCAGTATTCTTTATTTATTTTAAAATTATAAGATATATTATTATAGTATTTTTTTTTATTTTTTATTTTATAGTTTCACAAAACTGGACTTAACACTGACGAATAACTAATTGTAAACATGTCTAAACAAATGGTACTTATGTGTAAAGTC
>DWDU01003757.1:0-11321 GCA_018245575.1 Jemadia suekentonmiller
TCACTAATGCCTACACTTTATGCCTAATAATGGCAATGATATCCGATTGGAGTATAATAGGACACTGTTATTCTGACCAAGGTTTCGTAAGAAGAAACGAGTAATGAACATACGGACAAAATATTAACACGCTGGAAAAAGAAAACTTCACATGAGACATACCTAACCTCAGCACTCTCATGTTCGTTCGCCAATAACCAGGCCTTGCGACAGAACTGGCTCCACGCTTAGCGATCTATCATAGCTGTGTGATAAGCTGGTTCTGTCAAGAAAAAGGTGTGGACATTGAAAATATATACATATTTACCACCTTTGTTTCCCAGGCGAAGAAACTTGTAAATCATCCGCAAAAGGTGCTTGGGCAATTTAATGAGTGTTCATGTTTATGTGTCAAGTTAACTTCTGTTAAACGCCGTAACCTCTATCGTGTTTAAAAGGCAAATTGTGCCTTAAAATGATTGTCGAATAAACACGTTGGCACCATTACACATTACGAAGTGTACAGCGACATGAGCGCCCATTACTGCGCGAGGCGGGCGATAAAATTGTCTGAACGAGTTATAATAACGTTCAGGCAAGACGGAGCGGTTATTGCCTGAAGCTTGTGGTAATGGGAAAAAGTTCTAATTATATAAATAAAATCAATATATTAAAATTAAGCCCAATTTAAAAATCGTATTAGTCATATATAAAATTTGTTAATGATAAAATTTACTTGTACAGATATAAAATTAATAAGCAAAGTACTTATCTATGATTTCTAAATCGTCGTTTAATTATCAGATATTTTATCGTTTCATTGTTGAACATTTGTTGTTGAGTTCACTCCTTAGAAAAATAAGAATTAAAAGCCTTTCCAACAAAACTCTTAATCAACTGCTGTAAAAGTGCACATAAAATGTGGTTCAGACGTTACGGTTCGAAAATTAAATAGGATATGTATTAAATTCTCGACAATCATTCAAAGTTTCAAGTTTTTATATTAGGTGTAATGGAAATTTTGTAGATTCCTCATTCCCTTGAGGTGACACAATCAGGATATCCACTTTGTACTTCTAATAACATTAAAATCGGAGTACATCGTTCCACGAGATCTATTATACTCGTATTTGCATTTGTATATGTCATTAAAAGACCATGTATGTATACGATTTAATTAAATTTTTTTATTATGTCATTCCTATGTTAAATTAATAAATGTAAATAATTTAATTTTTATTGCATCTAATGTTAACTTTTAGAAGGGCACTACACATAATTACTATTTATGTAGGCATATATCATGATTATTTATCCTGGAGTGTAATATCCAGTTTAGTGAGCCAATAAAATAAAATAAAGTCACGCTAGCGTTAACTACTTAATAGTTACTTTAAGTTAGTTAATACGGTTAGCAAGTTAATACTTAATAGTATAGTTCGACGTGTTAATACACGTCTTGCATCGAATCAAATAGCGGCTAGAGTGCATGAAATGTGTCGCCTCGAGCTACGCACCTATGTTCGGCGCACCCTGGTCAATTAGTTACGCTGATTGGCTAAAACTTTTACAATGAGGGAAACCCAAAACGAAGAAGAAAGTGCGGCTTATTTTATATAATTAGATTCCACAGACGAATCTACTATATTCTATTTGTGTACTATGTTGTTATTTTTTCACAAGAAACAGAGTTCAAGTAATTTGTTTATTATCGTTTAGTGTTAATGTCAAATGCGTTCGTGGCATGGTTGATCTGGCTCTGTATAAAGAGAGTGTGAAATAAATAACATATAATATACAATGCCACGTTTATTTAAAGGTAGAACGTTAAGAAAATTTTTATCAACTTTCGCCGTCTACGCTAGCGTGCTCCCGGGCTATTATCGAGTCTGCGTTGACCCCCACCTTGGGCGAAGCATTGATAGGTTCCTTTAGTTATTAAGCCAGTAGTATTAAGAATTTAATGAACTTTTAAATCATGGTTCATATTTATTTCAAAACCCTTAGTTATTTTGAAACGAATAATGAACAATTAGATAACAATTATAACTGAAAATATGTATATAGGTTGGTAAGTTAAATTTAAAAGAATCCTGTATCTTTCTAAAATAGTTTTTTTATCTATGTCCTATTAGTCTTTTTGGGGTGCACTGATATTTAAGAAATCTTACTGTATTGTAACGGTATACAAATAATTTCCTGAACAAGTATTATATAATTTCAAAAGTTAATGATTATAAATAAATAAATAAAGCGCATTTAATTAATTGCTACGGAAACTAAGAATGCTACGAAAAAGCCACAGCTCAGTTAATAGCGTAGTTCAAGCAGTATCTACACAGAGGCCGTTGACTTAAAAAATATAATGCAGTTGGTCTCTTTCTCTCTACCATGCTGTACTCTTCCGTAAATCGAAATCAAAGCTCGTCGCGATTGAAGCGTAGTGAAGTTGTCTGATGTTCACATCTCAGTGAAGTGTGACGCAAGTGAGGGTGTGTTCGAAACATTCATTCGTGTAACCCAATGTGGATAATTTGAATACACGTTTTAAGTTCAGAGTTGTAAAATAATTTAACATGTTTATTTATATCAATTTTTAAAGAGCAAACTTTTAACTATATGAGAAAAAATATACTTATAGTTATAAGAAATTTTGACAATTGAATACAATTTGGATGCTCCAAATCGGGTTCAGTATACATCGTGAGTTAATCTTTTGAACAAGAGGAGAGAAAAAGTTTGTGAACCCGTATGTGCCGAACGTACCTGCATATGGCGGACGCTCAGTTTGTGTTTATGTCAATAAGAAACTGATTTTCGTTTGCGCGGGTGACAATTTATGAAACTTATTAATGATAATGTGTTAGTGGAACCTGTGAATTTAGTGATTTTTTTGGTGATAATGTTTTTCGTGCCCGGACTTATGAGCAGCTCCATAACTTCGGTGTACTTATAAGGGTACGTATTTTGTATGTTTCTTTATATATTTAAGTAAAGATTGAAATGTTCAATTTGTTACGCTTAAAGGGTATTGATGAGAGAATGGTTTTGAGCATATAATAAATTCAAAGGATTTTATTTAATACATTTATAAACTGTCGTTAGCATATTTTGTATAGTATCGTAGGTTAACACCAGCTGACAACTTATCGCAAATTATTGCTGTTAATTTTGTATATATTTATTAAACAATTTATCTTAACACAACAGACATACGTAATAAATATAACAATAAATATTATTAAGTACCACTGCAATAGTATCAGAAATGTATATCGTACAGGTCCAGGTGATTAGCAAAACATGTAAATGTTTTGTTATAACTTTGTTTTTACTGAATAATTGCTTATTTTTTATAAATTAAAAATTCATTTAACTTTAATTCTTATTTTTATATTATATAGAATAGGGGATTTTAAATTAATTGCTAATCTCAATATCATGTTTTAACATTCTTGTCTTTATGACTTCGTTATTAATTACGGTTTGTGTAAGTTAATGTAGATCTATGATTTTATTTTAATAATGCTACGTTTTTTAATACGTGATTTTTTCAATCTACATAAAAACGTCAGTAAATTTAATCCAACAAATTGTAACAATTGTCATTTCTAAACGTAAACTTCAGAATTTCCTAAACACCATATTTGCAAGTAAAATAAATTTAAATAATATCAATGTCCAGTGAAAAAAATACTTTTAGATAATGTTAAAAAATAATAGAATGAAATTTAAAATACCTGTTTATAATAACATAGCTACTGCTGCCTGGAATAAGTGCTACACTGAAAAAAAGTTAACAATGGATGTTTCATTTATGAAATGCCCATACAACATCTGAGAACATTCAATGTTTATGAATTTGACACATGTGTAAGATATCTCTATGCCATGATTCATGTTCCATATGTGGCTAGTGATTTATTACATTCTATTTAAAAATTTTAAATAACACAAGGGAGTTCATAGTAACATCTGTTAATGAAGAATCCCATTTTTTTATGTAATTAAAAGAATTAAAAAATATATGTGATGAAATATATTATTGGTATAATATCAAAGCACCATCTATACCATTTCATGCTTTAGTTGATTTAAAGCAATATAGTTAAAAGCATTATGGTGAAACATAGGACTGTACTATACTCCTCTGCCTACCTCTTCGAGGATATGGATGTGATGTTAGTTTTTTGTTTTTTTTTATAGTTAAAAACTATCAAATTAACTGTTTAGTGAAACTTTACAATTTATATTATGTATGATAGAATTATAAGTGAAAAATGACATGATTTGATTTCGATACTTGATGTGTTTATGATACTTTAAAAGAATTAATCATAGTGATATTTTAGCATATTTTCCATTTTATGTTTATACATTTTGATGAGTACTCTATAAATTTAGATCAACCAAATGCATATTATAGGAATATTGATACTCCCATAGATCTGTTAAGTTTTTGAGGCTGTATTTCCTCACATTGATTTAAACATAACTTAAACCATATTCCATATAATGACAATGTATTTCCGTATTTAAACTTTAACACTTTTGAACATGGAAAAAACGACCATTTATTTTAATAATTTTGCTATGAGCGAGTTGAAAACGTTCAAATGTAATGTGTGAGATTTCTTATTAAAAAGTAGGTATCTGTAACTGTATTTCAACTGATGAAATTACATTAAGATTTTATTGGTTAACTTTGGTATGTGCCAAAATTCTCCTTTCTCCTATTGGTTATTTTAGTCCAATCAGCTCAATGCACTTTTCACTCTTCCACATTAATGTCATCCATAATCAATATAGTTAAACCTTTACAAGGTATTTCATGTGCTGGTAAATTAACTTTTACATGTTATTCTCTATTAACATTACTGTCTTAATATCATCCTAATCTTGTTATGAATGTATCTGTTTGAATTAATCACTATAACAATTATTAATACTTTACAATGTAGTAACACTTCATAACATAGTTAGTATTCTTATTTATTATTAATAAAGAATCATGAAATAGCAATATATTGACACATATCCATATGGTCTGATTCTGAACTTTTAGTTGCGGTTACCAATCAATTAATAAACTATATAAATAACCTTAAACAAATTATACTCTGTATAATATTATATTAAGATAAAAACAAATGCTTAAGCTGATCATATTTATATTTATCTTTTATAATCATCGAACCCACAACTGAAGGCTGAACAGTCAGTCACACTCATTAACCTCTCAACATATAGAGTTGGAGCTATCATTCTGTTCATAAGTTTGTTTCATCTTCATTTCATTTCATCACTCTCTCATCTCTCAACCATCCTGTTTTGAATTGAGGTATTAATTTGCATGGCAGAAACATGTCAATCAATAAGGTTTTAATGATTAACAATATCATTGAATCATATTGTTGGTAACAGAAATGTTGTTTTACTTTTGGACGGACAATTATGTTCCAAGGTATTTAATTTTTCATTTTAACTAGGTATGTCAATTTAATCTCATGTCACCTTAAGTATCGAAATTTTTTGATTTCAAATTTTATGCAGTACATTTTTGTATCATTTTTATTATTATTGTATAATTATGACAATGTTATGATCCAGTGTCTAGTGAAAAAATGGGATATTAAGGTTCAAATATTTATATTAAGTTTGAATTTTGTATGTGGACCAGCTTATTTGGCTAAATATAGTATCTGACTACTTAGTATAACTTTGAACATATGGAAACACTCATGACCATTAAATAAATGACCTGGGTATGTTGTATTGCTTTAACTAAACACAGATCTATGTAATGTTATAATACTGTTAAGTCATTTATCATTTTACTGGAATGTTCTTGATTCAATATAATTGTCATATTCCAATGGTTTTTGAAGTCACACATTTGTTAAATTTGTCATTGCCACTCATTCATGGTTTAAAAATGTTATACTGATCTATTTGAGAATTTGTAGTTAAACTGTTTTAACACAAATTGGTCAGCTTGGAATTTATATATTGAGTACAATAATTTATTGTGCTATTTTTCTGTAATTAGCATATAGCATGATCTCTTTGTGTTTATCAAGTTTCATTGAATGTTGTACAGATTTGTGTTAGGCCTTATTGTCACAGACTTACACATGTCCACAGCAAGATGTACATACATACTTCCATACTTCCTAAAAATACTGAATTAACTTGCACTCAAGGATTCCTTATTTAGATTTACATGTGTTCTTTACTTAGAATTACATTGCTGGGACGTAACATAACTGGTGAAATGTACTACATTCAGATGCCCACCTCTTTGGAGATTGTGGGCGTGATGTTATGTTACATTTTTTATATGGTACACTGACCTAACTGTCAAAATATGCTTTGAACATAACTAGGGTGTTTCAGTTGTTTTAGTATTCAGTGATAAACTCGACGTATTATTTCTCAGATGCGCGCAGCTTGCAGTACCGGAACTAGCATTACTTTATCTCTAACAGACAGTTAGCCCAGATTCTTAGGCGTCGTATCGTGTATACAATAGTTGGGGGTACGCGCTGCTGTTACAATTGTAATTATAGACGTCATAACGTTCCAAATTGTGTAAATAACGAATATGATATATGTAATATGATAGAAATGAGTTACGGCAATTGTACCAATATACCAATATGATGTTAAGATAAACAAGCTCTTTTGAGATTGCTACTAAAATTCAGCATGCCTATAAATGTACCGCGCGGTTAGGATTCCAGCGGTCCCATGAGATCTCATTATTGTATAGTCGATGTAACTGCTTATAATATTACGAACGCTTTAATGTAGACCGATGACATAATGTTGTAATTGAAATTTATGCGATGTCGTGAGCGCTCATAATTTAATTTTAATTAGAAAATATAGGCAACAATTGGAGCGCAGTAATTTTATTGTGACTTTGTATTAATGTCTGTTTTATTGTCAACGGGCGAATGTGCCGCATTCCTCTGCCTACTCCTTCTAGAAAAGCAGGCGTGATATTAACTTGTAACGAAACTACTACACCTGTTTCAGGTTGAGTAACTAATGAAATCTAGATCAAGCAATCCGTCTGTCGAACAGGCACGAAAGGCGAGGCAGGATAAGGAAAATTAAAAGTTGGGCATTTTTATAAATAAGTAGGTCATGTCGAGCCGCTTCGTACAACATCTTGAGCGTCGTTCATAACTCACTGTAGGCTTTAAGTTTATTGCGTTAATTGTTTCAACCGATTGAAAATTACTTTGTAATTTTCGCGAATGAACGAGTTTTTCAATTAATGTAGATATACATATATTATTCGACCGATTTACGGTCAGATAATACAAATACAATTTAATTAAATTTATTTCTTGGTTAAAATTGTTTAGAATTTACATATGTGTGAGTGCGTCGGAAAATATCGTTTACGATTGTTGATCGAATACGTTTGAATGTGTTATTTGGTACAAATTAATACTTATACGTCATTGACTTATTTACAGAAACAACTTTTTAAATTGATTCACGGCTCGATTACCTATTTAAGTTACGGTAACCTAGTTGGAGGTATCAGAATGTTTTTTACTAGTAACACAGTCCCCGATTTTAGGAAGATGATGAATTGACGTTACCCTAAAGTGTTATTAATGATAATATATTTAATCTCTTAAATTAATGTATTTAAATTAATGTATTTAATCTGAAATTAATGTATTTAATCTCTGTGCTATATTTGTTAAATACGAACTACCTGTGTGAGATATTTATTATTTATCAATAATTATTCTAAATAAAATTTAAATTGATATTAAACAATGAAGAAAATCTCTTAGCGACGTTGTTTATCTCTGTTAGTAGAAGGAATAATTATCGATAGCGTCGTATAGAAATACGATCATTATAATACCAGTTATGTGGGCCCAGTGTCCGTACAGCGGCATAAATCAGAAATTTTCTATAAAATTACGCCCCTTGCTAGGCAAAGGCTTTCTCTCGTAAGAGTGGGCCGGGCTTCCATCGCGTACCGCACTTTTGACATATCTCCGCTAATCTTTCTGCACTATATACTTTTACTGGATTTAATATCCTTTACGAGTTGAGGTATGCCTTTAGAGGGCTCTTCGAGTTCGTTGCCTTACTAACTGAAGATGTACAATACATATTTGTTGTTCACGATTGTAATGTAATCCAAATAGAATGTAAACAATGTATAGAATAAATATACTGCGTCAAATACTTTTTTCTAAAAGATATAACAGTAACAATTGAAACTTGTTAAAAGGTAACTAACTATGCGTGTTAAATTAAATTTAAAAATGACAATGATTGCTTACGGTTGTAAATTAATATTTAATAAAAATAGCAACTCCTTGCCCAGTGTGGGGATTATGCTATAACGCCTCAGGGTAGGCCCATGTCAAGCCGTGAACTGCAATAAGCTGATCATGAAAATAGCAAAATTTTATAAATGTTTAACATAAAAAAAATGCCCTTATTTTTTTTCCTTCGATAAGATACTCGTACTTAAATATGTCAGTAAAATAAATCATCTTACATCATCACATCAGCCTTCACCGTTCTACAGCTGGACATAGGCCTAACAATACATCTTACCATACATTTGAGACTAAATAATTAAGCCATAAAAAATCGACTGCTCAGTTAGAGGTTCACATTTTGATCATCCACTCGGAGAAAGTATTATTGGGTTTTTCTAACTTGAAAATCCCAGTAATAACAAGCTGTCTAAACACATCCAGATTTGTGTCCGATATATGTAAAAAGAGTCACCCCTGTTACATAGATCAGTCAACGTGACTGGGGAAAAGTGGGTGTGGTCAACTCCACTGTCTAACCCTTCGGGGGAATACAGGTGAGAAAATACGAAATAATATCTAACCACAATCTCAGGTTGTAATATGTGTAATGTATGTTTTTACTTTTATTCGTCGCGACAACATAATTGTATAAAGTCTGTTTTGTTCTGTTGACTGCAGCGTCCGCTGTTTTAATTAACTCGGTACAGGTGCCATTGTACCGTCAAGACTCTTACTACAAAACATTTAATTGCCCGAAATCAGTATATATACTTATATTGTTATTGAAATTTGAACTATAAAATACTTTAAACATAGTCGCTATGATTTACGTTCTACCATTCCTGTTGTAATTGATATCTATTCGATTATGATTTCTTCCTGATTGTAATCGAAAACTAGTATCGCGGCGTGTTGATTGTAATGTTAGCTTCACCAGCGCTATACGACTCGTATCCCAAAAGTTGCCTCGTATTCGGTATAGAGTATAATTTCGTATACTACGAGACTCCCAAACGAACGGAAGAGCCGTAGAGACACTACCGCTTCGTATGTCAGTGCGCAGATACGACATCTCAATATTGCTTAATTCGCTCACTCACTAACTACTCCTCGCTTGTTTAATTTAAAATAAGGGTAGGTGTATATGTAACATAACATCGTGCCCGTAATTTCCTCGAAGAGGCAGATGAGTATACTTCACTCTTACGTTTTACCATTTACGCTACACGTCCCATCGTGGAATAGGGCGTGAACGTATTGCCATACATCGGGCGCAAAGTTAGATTCGGAACCGACTGATATTGAAATTGACATAAGCGTTGACATGGTTTTGTGATGTCAGTTAGCAAAACCCCAATAATAGTTTGCCCGACCAGAGAGTCGAACCCAGGGCCCCTCGATCTGAAGATCCGCTGGCAACCAACACGACCAACGAGGCAGTCAACGCTTGTGTGAATTTATTACATGCATTTCTGTTTTATTTTATTTGAGTTATCGCTAAAAACATTTAATATCTTAAATTAACATTTAATCTAAAACAAAACAAATGCAATTAAGTTTTTGTATTTAATCCATTTTTAAATTATATATGAATGCCTCGTTGGTGTTGTTGGTTGCAAGCGCGGCTGCAATCGCAAGGTTCTGGGTTCAAATCCCGGATCGGGCGCTACCAGATTTTTCTAATATATGTTTTAGTAGTGGCTCGGTGTCTCGGAATCCGCCCGGTGTATGATAAAAGGCTTGCCACTTATTCCTTAGGGGGACGTAAACGTAAATAGTGAACCGTGAGAGTATACTACACTCCTCTGCCTATCTCATCGGGGATTATAGGCGTGATGTTACGTTTGTTCCGTTTAATTTGGTATTTAAATATAAGTGCATGTTTGTTCATGCGTAAATTGGAATAACATGCAATATACGTATTTTTTATATATGTATGTATTATTTTGCAACAAACTATATCGTTATGTATAAACATGTATTTCATTATATCCATATTAACCAACTATGTATAATTATTACCTAAATCAGAAGTCTCCCTAAACGGTGTACGTGTATTAAAGTGATTGATTTAAACAAAAACACGTCATGTTCTGTAACAATAGGAATATTTGCGAATTCTCTCTGCCTACACTGAAAGGAGCTTGGGGTTGTGGCATAATTATTATAATTGTCAGCTAATCAGATTCAAAAACTAGGCAGATTCTATGTTTTCTTTTGTAAAACATAACATTGATTTCGCCTGTTCTCGTTGTGTTGTTGCTAATCACTTGTGCCTCCTATCGACAGCTCACATCAAAGAAGCTCTGGAGAATTACTGCGGCAAATGCACCGAGGCCCAGCGTAATGGCACTCGCAAAGTAATCGCTCACCTCATCAACAACGAGAGCGGATACTGGGCGCAACTGAGCGCCAAATACGACGCTGACAAAAAGTACACCACGAAGTACGAGTCTGAACTTAAGAAAATTAAGGCTTGAATTATAAACCTATAAACTCCACAAGTTTCATTGCTACGAATGCACTCGAATGTTAAGTCTTACAATTTAAAGAACACTTTAAAACCTTTTGACATTGAAACGTTCATAAAACCTTGACGCATAATATTTATATACAAATGTATGAATGTAAAGTTCCTAAAAATTTGATTTGAGTTTTTACGATATTCATTATAATTAATGTTTTTGTATTGTAATACATTTTAATGAGTAATTTAATATGTGGCGATCTCGTCACTACTTTTAATGAATTGTGATACTTATTAAAATAATTATTCAATATAATATCTTGTTTTTTTTACACACAGCAAATACTTGTACGCATCACAGAAGTATTTATTCTTGGTGGGAATCGAATCCATGTCCCTAGTGTGATCAGGTTCACTGACCACTGAACGAACGCGTCAGTTATGTGTGATCAAACAAAAATGATAGATAAAATTAAAAAAAATACAGAACTGGTCGTAACATCACGCCTGTAATCCCCGAAGAGGTAGGCAGAGGAGTGTAGAACACTCCCACGTTTCACCAGTTACGT
>DWDU01003758.1:0-11319 GCA_018245575.1 Jemadia suekentonmiller
GGTAGGCAGAGGAGTGTAGAACACTCCCACGTTTCACCAGTTACGTTTATGTCCCACTATGGAATAGGTGGTGAGCCATAAGTATTTTATAAGCACATGTTTTCATCTCATGATGCATCAAGCAATATCCCATGCAATTGTTGGTTATAGCATTTTTTTCTCCCAACACTCTCTATCATTCCTCAGCTTGTTACGGGTCTCCAGAATGACTGAGTTGAGGCTATAGTCCGGCACACTGGCCAAGTGTGTTGGAAGACTTCACACACCTTAGAGGAAATTTTTTATGACCTCAAAGGTGTGCAGGTTTCCTCACAATGTTTTCTTTCATTGAGAGTGCTAGGATTTGAACCCACACACCCAGGGTTAGAGGTTGAATTTGAAACCACTAAGCTATCACTGCCTTTGGTTTTAACATAATGATAAATAACAAAAGATTATTTAATGTACCATCACCAGATATATTCCTGTTGAGAGCCATAATATTGAGTAAATATAATTTAAATTTAAAGCAAGTACCACTCACCCACTGTATCCATATATATCAGGAGCATGGTCATCACAGTCACAAAGGTTAAGAGAAACAATACAGCTGGCAGTAGCCGACGATATAACTCGTTGGGTGGTGTCTTCGTTAATGATGGCAATGTAAACCTGGGTGACGGAGTTACCACTGGTACCGTTATTGGTACCGGTGCCATTACTTTGTCTGGTATCGGTACTAGTGTGGGGGCTGTGGGTTTCAGAGTCATATCCCTAGGTTTGTCTGTAGGTTCCGATGTGTCTGGTAACGTATTGTCTTGGATTTTCTGTGGAATACAACAGATGTTTTTATATGAAAGTTATTAGCTATTTATTAAATTGTACACTCCTGCTGCACATGTAAAGGGACATTTGTAGTATTATGATAGGTACCAATTTCATTAAAAAATAAACTTTTGAATGCAATCATTACTATTAATCTTGTAATTAATATACCATCTCACCATGTCAAATACAATTAGTACCCTTTTTATCTTCACAGTTGTATTCCCCGAAAGGATAACCAGAGTTTGGTACACTACCATCATTCACTTGTCAAATTCCACAACCTACGATGGTTTAGGGGGTGAAGTTAACGCTATATGCAGGGCATTTAGTTTAGAACTAGAGATTCAAAGTTAGAAAAACCCAACAGTGCCCAACCCGGGAATCATACGCACGACTTTTCTATCAGCAACACTCAACCAACGAGGCAGTCTACCAAGGCAACTTAACTATAAACTTTGAAAAATTTTATGACATAATATTGCAAGAAACAATTCACAAACACCAATATCCCATATTGTATTGTAGGTTACATATTATTTTGTTACATAAAATGCAAGCGATTAAAGTTCGGGTAAATAAAAAAAATACCACAAGTAATGATAATTTTAACCTAACATAAACATTTGTTATTGAAATAATGATAGGAATTCATATCGAATACGGTTATCTCATACCATAGTTCATAATTTGTAATTAACACTTTAAATTTCTCAAAAATGTTGAAACCAAAACTGAAACCTCACACAAGACAGGTGTCTCGTACTTTTTTTAACCCACGCATTTTGTTTAGAAACTAAAGCAGGTTAATTGGGATTTCAAATAACACGAAACTATTACGAGTATTAAAATACTTACACTTTCCGCCATGGCTTTTAATAACTCTCAATGTTTTTTACAAAACACAATTTTACGAAAACACTTATATCGCTCTTCCTTTGTAAGTATTTATTTTTGTTTGTTTTAAACTTCTACGCGGGCTTCATAATAAATTTATACGGTTGATATTTTTGTCGTTTAGCGCTGTGACGAAATAAAATTTTGTACGCTCATTAATACACCACCAAAGGCTTGTATGAGAAAACTTATTATATTGAATAAAACACTACAATTGCAATACACAATTACAATTATACACAGGTGAACGAAGAGCGTGAGTCAGTAATTGTGTTGCCAGGTTCTGTATTTCAATCATCTATAAAACAAATTATAAAGATTACACCGGAGTAGTAAATATCATTATTTAATATCTATATACGCACTACACGTATGAAGTTAGGGCTAAACTTTCAGAAAAAAATATGTGATGTGTAGTATAATTTTTGTATAAAAACTAAAACTATCTTTCGTATTTATTGTTCTTTTGGATCTTTTACAGCATCTATGATACAAATAAATGCTTAGTTGGTCGTGTTGATTGCGACTGCCAATCGGGAGGTTCTGAGATCAAATCCTGGGTCGAATACTACTGGATTTTTCTAATTTGGATTTTCTAATTATCGCTCAGAGTCTGGATATCTGGCCAGTGAATGACAATAAGCTCACCGCATATTCCATAGTTGAATGTAAACATAACTGATGAAATGTGGGAGAGTCTACTTACCTTTTCGGGCATTACAGGTGTGATATTGCGTTTTTATGACACAAATAGCTGAGGGATATAGTCAAATTAGACATATCAGTTTCTTTCTTATATTGCAAGAAGACTTTTAGGCTCAATTCCCACTAAGGCATAATAATTAGATTGTAATTTTTGAAGTGAAAACTTAACCGTACAATATATTTTATTATGACTCTATCATTAGCATCATCACCATTAGCCTACCTCAGTCCACTATTGGACATAGTTACTTACCCTTACTAAGATAATGCAATAACCCGAAGTTAGAAAAAAACTTTTATAACCTTTTTTATCATTATTTTTTATAGGGATTCGGATTTTTTCATCCTCGAATTCGGGTAATATTGTCTTGATTTTTAGGCAATTACGAAGAGAGATATTGGCAACACTGGTCATATTATTAAAAATCTACCTAACAATAAGATCATTTTACATTTTTTTTATTTTTTTATTTCTTCGTCAGGAAAACTCAGTACGAGTTCCTACCGCCACAGGGCCGACGATAGGTTATGTTGGGCTCCAAAAGACTAAAAACCTGACGGTGTTCCATCGCGCCACTACGCGGCGGAGTCACGGGAACATTTGCGCACACTTCCGCGACAAGATCATTTTACATACATCAGATCGATAATAAATGAAATCAAATAGTAGGAATTTTACATAAGTGTTGAAGCTAAAACTTATACTGTGAGTATATCGATCATACAATTTACCAATTAACTAAAATATTGTGAAAAACTGTCGTTGGTCATGTTGGTAGCACGTGCGACTGCGGATCGAGAGGTCCTGGGTTCAATTCCCGAATCGGGCACTACTAAATTTTTCTAATTTAGATTTTCTAGTAGTGGCTTGGAGTCTGAATATGTGCACGGTGTATGGAAATAGGCTCACCACCTATTCCATGGTGGGACGTAAACGTAACTGGTGAAAAGTGGGAATGTTCTACATTCTTCTGCCTACTGCTTCGGGCATTACATGCGTGATGTTAAGTTATTATGTAAACAATGAGTAATTCAATTGAGGTAAATTTATATGTAGACAATGAATTATTAAACAGAGGTCGTTTTATCAGGTTTCTAATGAAACCTAATATAAAGTTAACTTATAACTAAATGAAAGGCATATACATTTAGGAAAAGGTCTTTATTGTCAAAGTTATTACATAAAAGTAACAGCAATCGAATATTGAAAACAGTAATGCAATTTACAAAATCGAATTATTTATAAAAGACATAAGTATGTACAATGCAGGTATTTATATAAAGCATCTTTAAGACTCATTTACCCAATACTTTAGACTTTTATGTTTAAAAAGTAATAACCGGCGTCAAACATTGATCGTTTTATATTGTTTTCGTCTAGTTTACATTTATTTTTATAGGCAATTGAAATATTTAACCTTTCACGAGTATCACAAGTGATATGGTGTAGATGGATTTTTACGAATTATTTTAAAAATGCAAGAACAGGCCATAGACAAGTGTTTGTGCTAAGTGAACTTCAAAATGTTTCATACATCTTATCGGTCATAGATATTGATATTTTAACGTCGATATGGCCAGTATTTGTATTATTTACATATTGATAAAATGAATCATGAATTTGAGATTGGTGACCTACTTTTGTATCTTCATAGTTCCTTTAACTCGGTTGTCAGGAACAATATAATGTGTTGAAAATTATAATATTTAATTATATTTCGAACAGTTCAAAAATAAACAGCGTTTTTGAAATATTTCTATAATGCAAAGTTCTTTTATTATTTAAAACTGAAATGATACATGACGACGCCACTATCAATGATTCACAGTTTGCACAAATAAACTACAAAGTTTAAAGAAATATTTAATTAATACTTTAAATAGAACATTCAACAATTAAATATATTTAAACAGGTAATAAACATTAGAGTATTAATCGAGTATATTTTAAGTGACGCAATTTTATTTTGATATTCCGTATTTCAATTAGGTTACATGTAACACCGGGTTGAAAAAGACAAATGTTTCTTCAAGATATCGACTCAGGGGGGATTTTTTACATTTGAGATAGTAATAAAAAAAATTAAATATCGTCATTTAAACATTAAACACGCATTTTTGAATTTAAATGTCAACTGATTTTAAAAGGCAAACAAAAGTAAAAGTGACGTTATTTAAGTATTCGCAACTGAAATAGATACAACAAATATATTTATATATTTTAAATAATTTTCAGCAATAACAATTAAAGAAGCCCTTTTATTCAAGTTATTTTTAATTATATTAAACGTTAATTAATTATATTAAGAAATTCAAAACTATATAAAAGAAATGATTATGTGCACCCATTTCGAATAGGAATGTTCTCCTAACTAAAAACTTTTACAAATGCGTTTCTTCAAGAAAGTCTGATGTATTTTTAAATTCATTCATAGGGGTTACAAATATTTAAGGACGTTAAATTATGTCCCTTTATTTAAAACTACTATTAAGACAAAAATGTATGTCACTTAAGACATGTGAGAATGGATTTTAAGAGGATTATTATTAGTGCCATAATTGTATAGTATCTGAAGAGTTCATGATAACGATAACATACCCCACGCGTGCACTGACTACGACAGGTGTCGTGTTATATACATTTGGTCTGAAATGTAAGCGCGGCGGCGGTTTATGACACAACGAATCAATGTCACGTCTTTTAAACCGCGCGGCGCGTTATTGTGCAACAATTATACTCAGTTTTAAATTATCTTGTTGTTTGTGAACAGAAAATCATTACATAGATACCAGGGAAATCAAAATAGTTTATGTTGTAATTTTATGCTATTGTTATATTATTCATGTTTCTAACTTTAATAAAATAATTAAATCACAGCACACATTTTTGTTTCGTTTATCTATTTGTGTTATAACAAAAGACTTATTAATTACTTATCATTGATTTGTATCGTTAGTCACTCGGTAAATTATATTGATCAAGAAGGACTTACGTCTCCTACTTAAATAGTAAAAATGACATCGGTAAAACAGTATTTTTTATCAGTAATTGCACATCATAACAATTTTATTGATACTCTAAAATTTTAAATTTTCTCTACGAATAAAAATCTTACGTCCAACGCAATAACATAATATTTGTGCATAACCACCTAATACTACAAAGTGTTAAATAATTTCAAATTACACACTAATTTTTTTTATAATTTCTAATGTTACGATAATTTTTCAGTAAAAGTTTTCAGAAACGAATGCTAAACGTTACATCGTCTTGTATAATTATGTTAATATAAATTTTCAAACATGCATAAAGGTTGTTTTAAGATTTTAATATTTTTATTGTCAAACGTTAACATCGAATACTATATAATTACCATAATTTTAAAAGCGATAATTTCCTTAAGGCAATGCGTAAAACAGGAGTTTGCTGATTAAGATATTTAAGTTTCTGAGTAATTTTTAATTGAATTGAAATACATTTATTACCCATGAGGGACTGTGCGCTAAATTACTGTGCATTGCACAATAAATATTATTTAAGTTACTCAGTTTAAGTCATTATAATTTCAAAAACTTCACATCAGTTCGTATAACTTCAAAATATATTAAAAAATACCATGTACGAAAATGCGAAGATGGTAACACAGAGAGGTCGATTTATCACTCATTAAAAAGTTTTTGACGAATTTTAAAAACAAGGAAATAAACCCAAAAACACATTTTTCGTCCGATTTGATATTACAGAGCGTGGAATTGTATCAATCAAATCAGATTTACATGTCAGCAAGAAAACATAAGGGTTTAAACAGAAACATGAGAAAATATGCAATGTGCCTAAATTTCAAACACATACTGTAGTGTTAATAATTGGCATCAAAATAGTAAGAAAAAATATTAATTTATGTACTGTACTTTTTGCACCAGTTTCAAGAATAACATCATTCGTAAACATTACAATTAAATATTTGAAGCATATTATTATGCGTTCAAAACCTAATGTTATTTACAATGTATTTTTTTAACTATGAATATTATATTATTATAATTGAAATTATTTTTAATAGACATGTAAGTTTTATTTTAAAATCATTAGGCTCTTGTCTATTTGCCTAATAAACATTAAAAACAAATTATGTAAAGATGCCAAAAAGTTATAATCTAAGTATGATTAGACGTTTATTGTCAACCACATCATTCTAGTATTATTTAAATTATCTATGAATTACTATAATTGAAATGTTATACAATTTCGAAGTCAAATATTCAACCAGATGAAACATTTGGCTGATAGGTATTAAACATAAGCAACTTACAATTGGCTAATAGGTAAATTAATATTGGCTGATAGGTATTATACGTAGAGTTGTTTGTGTAAAAACACTAAAACAGCACATAGTAATGGCCATGAAAAATATTTGTTATTTTTATTATCACCAGCAAATAGTTTAATAAAATCAATAATTTTATCAATACTTTTTATTGCCTCTTTTGCAATTTTCTGAAAGTTATTTTATTATCAATGTTATCGATTGGATGTATCAATGGCATTCTTAAAAGACCGTTCGATACTACAATATTATTGTAGTATATTACATAAACGTACTTTAAATGTGCATTGGACACATAAATACAATCATGTATGGGGAGAAATAGATAATTGTCTGTACAAAAGAAGTCTATTAAACTTCAGTATAACATTTTTTTATAATTAATGGTATTTTATATATAAAACAAAGAATTGTAAATAGTGACTTAATGATAACAGCTTAAACAATGAGAGTAGAAACAGTACATTATTACAATATAACTATAAAAGTTAAAATTTAACGACATTTATTATTATTGTCAAGCACAGAGCTCGCGGGGCGCGAGCGAGGGGCGGAGCTCACTGAACCGTCATATCAATTGACATTTTGTGCTCGCATTTATAATCAAATACATGTTTGACATTTTGTATTGTATTCAATTATATTTATTTACAATGAATCCCATTTGCCCGTTAGAAAAAATGCCACTAACACACATAAGATTAAAAGTAACGATTACATTTTCTATTATTTATGCCGACCATTATTGTCAATGTTTCCGCGGTGGCATCTATTTAATTACGATCAATTGAAATGTTCCAAGTGGTGCACTGGAATCAATTCCACGTAATAATTAATTGATACGTCTGATATCAATATAACTATATATAATAATTGTAACGTCTAAGTCGAACCTACAGAGTCAAGTACAAAGTAAGTTTGTATAGTAAGTCGCACACGTGCTCTTTGTGATATGAAATTGATATTTATTGATTGACATAATTTACCCATTTTACCTGTACATAGTTCCAGCGAGCTCGGCTGCACGCTGCTTTGTCCTTCGTCTCGTAAACAAGAAACCTTTTAGCTTCAGCGAATTAGGTAATAATGTAAATCTTACTGTATGCAAATATTTATTTTTAAATACTCGCATCTTTTATTTTCCATATATGTCAAATATCTTGTAGAATTCTTCTAAATTCAAATATAGAGTTAATTTTTTCAATTTATTATCAATAATCCTTAAATTATTTCAAATTTTATTGTCAAGCACATTTGAAAATCAGAATAAAGATTTTCTTTCTTACACTGTGTTCTTTTATTACACGTGCAAAATAATTCAGATATTGCCAAAAATACTATACTTACATATTATATTATAATGTATATGGTTCACAAATATAATATATATAATTTAGTATGCATTAAATTATCGAGGGTAGTATTGTGAAAAGGGTGAATTTCATTATTGTCTAGGTTTTAAGCTAAAATAATTTTAGTTTTAATACTGGTAAACTACAAAATATAGAATAAAAATATTTTCGTTGTTTTGTCACATTTCCCGTGAAAATTCCGACGCTGTCATAATAACCGTACAAAAGTGTATTGTGTACTATTTTTTATTGTATATTATTTTCAGTACTTTTACAGTTTATTTATTCCCATAGAATCAAGTCATAGAATTCCCATAGAATCAATAGTCCATGTTTGAGCTCTTGTGTTGAGCTGTAATATTTTTTTAAAACAAGACAAAAATCTTAACCAAAGAAGTAATAGTTATTTGTATATTGATAAAAATTATTCTAAAACATTCCATATAAATATACTCATATATTTTTTGTGTATATATAATAATATATTATTATTGTCAATAAATTATTATTGTTCAGTTTTGTTCAATGACATTCCTATTAAAAAAGTACGATCATTGCACATACATAACATTTTTACATTTATGCCTACGCCATACAATACGTACTTTCCCAATCATTTGTTTCAAATGATACATTCACTTTATAATAAATCGTTTTACATAAATATGTTTACATAAGGCGTTATGCCTTCGAAGTTCGCATGTCAGCATAAAAATTCTGTAATTTTTCATCACCGAGTTAAAAGGATTTCTGTATTTATGTCGGTCGGAGCGCGCACCGCCGCGCCGAGCTCGCCGCGCGTATCCGAACTTACCGCAGCGCGGCCAGCGCCGCCACTGCGGCCACCAGTCTCGCTAGCGGCGCGCTGTGCGTTGGTAGTGCCTCGCGTGTGGCCGCGTTGGTGATGGCGCCCTGGTCGCCGGGGATTGGGACCGGCGAGCCGGGGTCTAGCACGTGAATCTTCCAGCCCAAGTTGTTGTGTGTGTAACACTGAGAAATGTTCAAAAGTTTTATTTTTAGGTTTTTTGCTCTTTGTATAGATATAATTATCGATGATGGAATGTTCCTTTTTGATGCAATGTTATGTCTGTTATATTGTATGAGTGGAAAGTGTAAGTACTTCAATATACATCGTTCCTTAAAATGCAAGACTTATGGAACTTTGGGAACATAATAATAATATTTTAGAATTTCAACATCAAATCTCAAATTACGTAGTCTGTGTCGCGTTGACCTATCAGCTTATAAAGAAACTATAGACATAGATTTCGTTTATTATAAATAATGATACGTAACAGAAAACACTATTTTCTGTTCCCGTAGATATACAAAAATGAAAATGTCTAAAATTGTAGATGTGCAGTTTAACAGACTGTTAAAAAAAAGTAACATTACCCCTATAATTCCCGAAGAGTGTAATACACCCCCAGGTTTCACCAGTTACGTTTACGTCCCACTTTGAATAGGTGGTGAGCCTATTGCCATGCACTGGGTACAAAACCGCACATCGAGCAACTACTAGAAACTCAAGTTAGAAAAATCCAGGCGGCCAGTGGAGCTGCGGGTGGAGGGCGACGTGCGAGCAGTGAGCGGCCACCTGGTAGTAGACGAGGTCGGGCGTCTCGTGCGCCACGGTCCAGTTGAGCGCGGCGGGCTCGCCGGGCCCGCACTCCAGCTGCAGTGTCTTCATGTAGTCGTCGAAGGTGGCCGACGCGGCCGCCTGGTCCGTGGTCTTGTGCGTCCACTCGCAGTAGCGGCCCACTGCACACGTACACCATATCGATATTTTCTGTTATTCCTTATATTGTATATTCAAATTTTGTTTTACATTACTTCATGTTGATATTAGCTTGTTAGCTTAGTTGATATATGTTTGTATTATAAAATTGATAAAATCTTTGTCACCACCATATTCCACACAATAGATAATTTTATTGTTGACTAATTAAAGTTGCGCCTGGAGAAAATATATTATATTCAGCAGAACCTTAAAAAAAATTTTTTAATGAAATGTTCCGGTAATATAATTGGATGTTTATTAGCTAATATAAATAATATATTTCGTCCATTTACGCACCAGCTGTGGGGTAAGGGTACCCCTCGTTGTCATATGCCACTCCGGCGAACACTCGCTGCTTTCTCTGATCTTCTTCCTTCTTCTGACCGAAACCACCCTCTGACGAGTCGCTAATGTAGAACGGGTGGAACCTGGAAACAGTAAACAACATATTGTTATATTTTAAATCTTAGATCCTCATTTTGAACATATGTTTTAAATTTAGTTAATTACCCGGAGTAGCATTTAGCAAGCGGACGTCCTGGAAACAAGTACTTATTTCATTCCATTAAATGTCCGTACCCAAACTTTAATAGGACTCACAATGCCGAAACATCGGAAACTAGTGAGATGCCGCCAGGATGGCCGGACAGCTGTTACCACTTCACCTGCGGATCCATTGCGTCTATTTCCTTTATCATCTTCAGTGGAGTAGCAAGCAGCAGGACGTGGGCATTGGGACGTAAAAGATATTACGACAAGGTAGGAAAACACTAAGACTAGTTTTCTACTTCTGAGCTTAATTAAATAATCATGGACTCAGTGTATAATTCCTATTCGTATTTACTTCCATGACACAGAAACAAAGCCATAATCTACAATGGCTATATCAAGCTGGAAGGAAGTCAATGTACAATGACTATGGGCGGTAAAATCCTGGATTCATCTACTTGAACACTTACTTAGCTGGATTTGTCCGATCATCGCCGCCCTCGACCAGGAAGGTGTATGTCTGTCCTCTTTCCACATATATCTCCGGGATCAGCAGGTCGTTTATGTACCACGCTATGCCCCACGATGGATGTCCTGTTGCATAAGTTATTAAATGAATAATGCTAAATAATACGTCAAAATGTCAACGCTTATAGTACAAATACGCCATGTTTGTTTTTTGTTAAAACCACACCAAGATCAAAAGTTAGTTACCGTAAGGCAGGAATCCGTTACTTATGTCATTGTCTGCTTGAAAACAAAAGCGAATATCATGAGAAACAAAAAACAAATTAGTTAATTTCTTCTACATATTTAACGGCATGGACACAGCACAATAGAAAAAGAATACATTTTTCGATACTATGCATCCCATCCATGGGATACCAGGATGTTGTAACAGAGGATTTAAGCTGGCGCTGGCTGATCGCGGTTTGCTCAGAAACACATAAATTCCCTGATCGCC
>DWDU01003759.1:0-11319 GCA_018245575.1 Jemadia suekentonmiller
TTTATTCTGAGTGGGAATCGAACCCACGACCCCCGGCGCAACAGTCAGGTTCATTAACCATTGCACCAACGGGCCAGTCAAATATATAGTCAATATATAGAATGCTCTCTGCCTACCCTGTAACGAGCCTGACGTGAAGATGTGTGTGTATGATAAACCAAAAAAATTTTCTTTACATTATTCATCTGCATATGAGTGGTTTTACGGATCATTTATCTTTTATAATTCAGCGGGTGAATACATTCTCATATTTCAGAGTACATGGACTATTTATAAGCTTACTAAAGGTCCCTTTTCCCGACTTCCTAATAATTAAGCATTTACGTAATCATGATAAACGTAGGGTCACACATAGAACGGTGCAGGCAGGCACGCAGGCTGATGAGGAACAATTTACAAATGGAAAAAATTAAATAAGCGTGAAGAATTTTCTGTTCTGAAACAACAGTGCAGTTCTCAAACAACAGTGAAGTTGGAAAAGATATAAAATTAAAATACAATTTAAGAACAACTAAAACAAAATGTCCCCTGTAAAAACTACTTGTCTCCCAGCAATTACAGCCCAGCTGAAAGAGTAATTTAGTGCCAAAGTTTCGATAGCAAAATTTTGCCTCACAGGTAGGTACCGAAGTTGTTAGTTGAAGTTGAAGTTAAAGTTTAAGAGCTAGTTTTTAAGTGAACGCGATGTGTCTTCGCGAAAGTCTTGAAAAAGGCACAAAGGGCCGAAAATTGAGAATTGTGCAGCTCCTGCACTCTGGCTGTTGAGGGGAATACTAAAACAGCTCCAAAGTTTTAAGTACTGTGACCGCCATGGATGTAGGACCGCTAGATGGGTTATATTGTTGTAACTTGTGGTAAATGTATTATTATTGTATCCTCACGCCAGGTTTCATACGAGGTAAACAGAGAGCACTAGTACCAAGTACCTACTTGTATACTTACAAAGATCAGATTAAAAAAAGATAAAAGATTCTCTCAAAGGTTTCACACATTTCAAATATCTGTAGTCATTATACTGCAGAAAATATACAAATGTTTCATTATTATTAAATCATCAAACCTGGCTTGAAACTTACGGGGTAAGCAGAGAGCTCTGTATGTTAAATTCTACACGTACACACATAGATTGCGAAGAACATTCCAGAAACATTAAAGCCACTTCTAGTGTAAATAGGAAGTCCGGCCGCCATCGTAGGACCAGTTCTTTATTTCCGCACTACGTCGCCCCGCGGCGCCGCTCGGCATTTCAAGCAGGGCGCTAATTCTTCAGTGTGCCGGATACTTAAATTGCACTATTGTTGGACATTATGCAAGTTGTATTATACTGCTCCAGTAATAACGGCACTTGTGGAAATACTTATTAAAATTTCATGTTCTGTGTCTATTTAGCGAGTTGCATTCCTTGTATTGTATCTAACGAAAATTATTATTATAAAAATAGTCTTTAGCTTTTTTATTAGAAACTAAAAACTGTCCTATACTACATAAAAAGGTGTCCTACTCGTATGTCTTGACTCCTTTGGGAGTTTTGAAACAGGACTTATTTTGATAAGTACCTAATCACAAATTTATCATTTTAATGAATAAACCGATTAAATAAACGAGCAGGGGAAAAGTCAACAACACTGTATGTGGTCTGTATAATAGACATAAAACGTTGTTATATTAAAATATAAACACACAATTCTATTTGCAAAAACAATTTTACATACAAAGTATACTTCCTTTAATTTTAGCACTGTAATTGTATAAATGAAGTATTTCAAGATCCTTTCTCCATTTACATTTACCATATTCCATAGCCTACGTTCAATTTATCGCACTCCATCCAGCCTTATCGCGAGCAATCCATAACCTCTTTCATCAAGCCCGGCTAATCCTCAAAGCCCTTTGCTATAAATTTCCCCAAGAATTTAAGGATCCATTTTCTTGACAAAATATTACTAATCGGCCAATATGTTTCCTGGCCGGACTGGTGCCATGAGCTATCACCAAATCGTTGCCGTTCCGAATACCTTTGTCTGCTTAATGACTCAGCTTAGAGCAGTTGAGTATGCGTCGGGCCTATATTTTCGTTCTCCCCAGAAAAGGAATTTGGTATTAGGAATTCACAGAATATAGAGTGATCTTCAGTGTACTTTACTACTAATACTAGCCAATATGTATTACCAACCTAAGAATAAATGATAGAAAACTGCAAAACATTACAACTTTGATTAGGTACTTTTGTATATGTAAACGAACAAAGGATGACAAAACAAAATAAAGTAATGATCAGTTTGATGACAGCCACTGCCCGCTATCGTTACCTAATTAGTCCCGTGGCTCGTGCAGGTAGTGTAACACATAAAAGAGCAAATAAATATCAAGTATAACTCAGAGTCCGTCCACTTAAACTCAGCACAGCGCAACTGAAATTTGAATAATGATAATTAAAGGTAATTAACTAATTAACGGTAAAACGAATCATCAGTTTTCATTTACACAAAAGCGATTGTCATCTTCAAATATGTTTTACATATTTACAAAGATACAATGCAGTGCAATGATTTTACAAATTGCAAAGCGCAAGCCGCAAGACGCATTCGCGAGCCGCCAGCCGCAGACACTCGTACGAAACGTTCAAACATCACCAAATCTCCCGGAACACAGCTGTACAAATTAAAGCGATTTGCAACGGACAATGCCGAAGAGGGACATTCTGTTCGTTTGAAATGTTTGTCCGAGTGTGCGCCCGGCGCGGCGCAAGGTTTTAATTTCGATCCCCGTTTCGGGACCAATTCCGGGTGGCAATCTGTAGGGTGTATGAGGGTAATATGAGTGTCAATAGACGGCGTGTAGCGGCCCACTGACTCCCATTCCGCCCTAATGGTCAACAATGGCAACATCGTAAAATCGACTCCGGCCTGGTTGTTTGTAAGTTTAAGTTGATTGTAGATACTTATGTATGGTAACTTAACCCTTGATTTTATTTGGTTTCTACTCCACATTAATTATTTTTAATTTAGAGAAATGGAGTCTGTATTTTTGTATAACTGAAGGACATAAGGATTTAATTAATTTTCAAGTTAGCAGTGATAGCTCAGACGTGGATTCAAATCCTGCACGGGCCTCTTTACAAAATATATTTAAAAATTTAATGTTGACGGATTCGAATGCCAACGGAGAATAAACCTTGCCTTACTTGACCTAACAGATCAGATACTATCCGTTACTTCCAAATCTGTGAGGACAAAAGTTTGTCACAGGGTGCTCTTTGCCTATCCCGGCGGGGACCAGGCGTGATGTTCTAATAAAAATAATAAGATGTCTTATTTGATTTTTGGCTTATCTTATGAAATCACGCTACCGCCAAACTCTTTGTAATCCTTAAAGGTACACCGTTATCATTACAGCATCACATTCACATATTGCTATCTGTCATCATACAATTAATCTTCCAGCCAGCCCCGACAAGGATCCCGCGGGATAATAGAAACACCTTTTCCATCAACCGTCAGCGAATCCCATAAACAGCGGGATAAAGCGGATTTAAGGATAAAGCAGTCTATCTCAGTTCTGAATATTTTAATTTATCCGGCCTATACCTACGTTACAAGATCGCTAAAGTTCCGGTGATTTTATATTGTGATAAATTAATCTAATGTTAATTGTCATTGTCAGCAAACGATTGAAATCCGAATTTGTATTTTTGTACCTGGCGGCGTGTTTGTTTGTAAAAGTCAAATTAGTTTTAAACATTCTTCTGGCTATTTTTTCCGTTGCAATATAATATTTTATCTTGCTAATAATTTTATAATACACGTATTGTATTCATTTTAATTAAAAACTATTTCACACCCAATATATATGTACATTCATCAAAATAGTAATTTTGAACTCAGTTCATAGGGACATACATTTTTCAGTAAGTGCCTTGGTACATTAGTACTAGTACATCAGTATTTTTAAAATATAGCCTAAAAGTAAGACATACTAGTAATGTTATTATCAGCTGCACTTACAATTTGTACATGTGTCATTATAATATTTTCAATCCAATCTATAGTTATGAACATTTCATTACAATAATTATTGTTTAAGGATTTTTTTTATTTATCAATAGGCTCGCATTTCAGTGCAATCTGTTCAGTACAACGCGCGATGCAGCCTAAGATGTACCACGCTTCCCTAGAAAGTCCCTAGTAATCTTTTCTTTAATAACTCCAGGTCAAACAAAGATATTATTGAAAAAATAATACATCACAATCTACATACTCGTATATGAGTACAATGTACACATGACGAACACGTTATGTAAAAATATATTTAATCACGACTGTAATCCTCGAAGAGGTAGGCAGAGGGGTGTAGTACAGTCCCACGTTTCATTAGTTAATTTTACATTCTGTGAAAATGTGTTGCGATTATATTAATATATGTATATTGCAATAATATGCGGACAACTGCAACATGTATGTATATTCCATTATATTTTAGAAGCAATAAATTTTATACAAAATTATATTACACGTTTTTTAAATTATTATCGTTCCATTTTCATACTCCATTCATTCGCATTCGTCATTAGAGACTGGGTGTGGCCAGGAGACAACCGGGCGAATATTATCTTAACATAATAATAATGTCTTCAAACATCTCCACACACGGCCACCTGATCCCAAAGTCATCTTGTGTTATGTTAAGTGTATCGTTCGCTTGACTGTACTGTTTGGGCAATTATTATAATGTATAAAAAACGATTTTTTTTTATTACGACGCTAAAAATACACAAATCGCTCAACGCCCATCGCACAGCTAACAAAACCTAATAGCCGCCTACTGAAAAATGAGCTGAAATATACGCTCGCATCTTCCCCATTCCGCCGTCAACATGAAAGTGACACGTCTGGATTTCGAGGGGATATTAAAAAAATCCCCCAAATTTCCCCTTGTCCGATCTGGCAATGCAAACCTTCATGTTGGATAGAGCACAATAAGGTCACCAAACAAAGGGCGATCGTTAATCACAGTATATTTGACGGCACGTCAACAGTTCGCCTCTAAGAGTATTAATAATGATTTATAATACCACTTTTTAAACGTCAACTTTCGGTCAGATTAGAAAACATTTTGTAAACCGCCCACGCAAATGGGTTTTCGGGAAAAATTCAACGAGTTTCCCGTTAATTATTCTCAGTGCGACACCCTATTCCATGAATACGGTAGCGTTCTTTTTAGGACAGGAAACCAATTTCTAAAATTAGAAATTAATGTTTACTGTACTACCCTCTACTCTACCTTACCTGCTCTTGTATACTACAGGAACATTACAAGGTTACTGAAGAGATTTTTTTTTCTGTTACCACTTCATGTTAGAACTATTGAAACAGTATATTTACCATTTTGATATAGACATTTCACAAACTGATGCAATATATACTGTCAAATTAGAAAATTTTATGAAATGAACTTATTGCTACTTGTATAAGAAAACCTAGACTTAATTTTTTTAACTGCCTTAATAAATTCATTTCAATTTTCTAAATTACTTTTCTAATAATATGAAAGAGCGTAATGGACATAGATCGCTAATAATACAAATTTGGGCCAATATACTTAGCTTTCATTGATTGTTAGTAAGGTAACTTATCAATTCAATTGTCGTCTATTGGCTAACAGATTCGGACACATCTAATTTGAACTGAAAATATGGACACTCATCACTCATTCGCCATTTTATGCTTACGGCAATAAAATCATATTTATCAAATTATCTTCAATGTGAATTTTAATATTCACAATGCACGGAGTGAGCTCAATGAGTTATTTATACCCAGGCTTCCACTTTAAACAAAATAGTTTAAAGCACTGGTGAATAATTTGCGGGAACAACACCCCAGCGACTCGAAATATGCGGACATGCCATAGACCGACTGTCGAATAGACATGGCCAGTATTAAACATTTTTTTTATCGTGACTTCATACTGCGGACCCACTTATTAGTATAATAAAAATACATATTAATACTTTCGGTTTAAAGTTGCAAAATACCTTATTACAAATTGTCTTTCTTTGCTGGTGAACGTTACGTTACGTTAGCGAGTGTACTAAGTTCTTCTGCCTACCTCTTCAGGGAAAACTTTCGTGAAGTTACGTTTCTTTTTACGTAAAGTAAAAAGTAAAAATGTATGTATCCTTTTTTTAACTTGCCCTGAAATTAACAGAGCTTATTGGATATACATAATAGCATAGAAGAAGCACGTGAAGTATGCGAGGATAGGAACGTTTGGCACTCTCTGCATACCCCGCAGTGCGCCTGGCGTGCCAATATAACAATAATAAAACAACATGTGACGTACCGTAACGCGTCCCATGCCCAAATGTCCGTAGGACATTTCTTATGCAGAACAAAAATGTGATCTGTGGCCGTAACACCCGAGTGAATAAAAATATGCGGCTATGACGCAAAAGGGTATAAAATCACGCGGTAGTGCGAACTTTCGTACCCGTAAGGTACTTGGTTCACTATCGTTTAGTTAACTAGTTAGCCAAGCGACTGAAAATTCAGTGTCACGACGTTTCAGGGTTTTAGTTAATTGTACATTATGTGTTGGAAGCTCATGGGATAGTAGTTGATAATTTAATTTATTCGGAATATTCGGTTCAAATCGTAGCGTGCACGTTTGTACAAATTATGCGCGTTACAAGGTTAAATATCATTCGCTGTAACGTTAAACGAAAACATTGCGAGGAAACCAGCTCACCTTATAGTTCACTATATTTTAGAACACATCTACTAGTACTGTAAGATGGCCAAAGAGCCATCGAAGCAGATTATGACCACAATCGTCATCTAATCATATCTCATGACAAACTATGAGATGATTTTTTACACGGTGTGGAACAATAAAAATAAGTATGTTGTTGAAAATGACTAATCAATTTTCATGTGACGTGTGAATAACAAGGATGTGTTCTAATTATAATTATATTATGGATTAAATTAATCACAGTCATCTGTAACCAAACTAGGAACCATGTACTAGAGTAAAAAAACAACTACTAAGCTTCACACAGGTAATTTTACCTAAAGACTTAGGACTGTTAGGAAATCTAACATTAGGTTAGGTCGAAGGTTAGGTTAGATTAGGTTTGCACAAATTTCAGCCTAAGCCTTTTGAACGCAATATGAAGACTGTAACAAATGTAAATATATGTGAATATAAAAGAACATTTTAGTCCTGTAAGGATAAATATATTTGACACTCGATGACTATATAATAAACTCGATGACTATATAATAAACTCGGTGACTGTATAATAAAAATAATAAATTCATTTATTAATCGTTTCACGTTTTTTCGCCGTCACTATAACACGTGGCTAACAGGGGACAAAGCAGACAATGTTAATGAAGATTTAAATTAAAAATGGCGTTTATAAAATATTTCACATAACGACACTGACCATAATTATGGGACGTATACATATACAATTAATGATCCTATTTAAATTTCAGCTGAAAACTTCCCTCAGCGATAATTGCTTATTACGAGGCGGCTGGAGGATTTTAGCATTTTAATTAAGAAAAAATTTTTTATATAGCACTCTGAGTTTTTATATTCCCTAAGCAGACACAGTAATAAACAATACCACAAAAATTCAACTACATAATTATGAGTGAGCGCACTCGTAATCGTAGAAGTTTTAATTACATAACATAAT
The DNA here is from genome assembly GCA_018245575.1 of Jemadia suekentonmiller. Lineage (NCBI taxonomy): Eukaryota > Metazoa > Arthropoda > Insecta > Lepidoptera > Hesperiidae > Jemadia > Jemadia suekentonmiller. The sequence continues at coordinate 7,709 of DWDU01003759.1, forward strand.
ATCACGCCTGTATTTTGCCGAATTGGTGGGCAGAAGAGCTTAGTGCGTCCACGGTTCACCAGTTATATTCTACGTATCGTGATGTCATAGGTATTTTTGTAAAAAATACCAATTTTTTAAATTACTTGTTTATTATTATATGTTTATTGACTGCCTCTTTGATCGTGTTGTTTGAAAATGCGACTGCCGATCAGGAGGTCCTGGGTTCGATTCCCGGGTCGGCATTACAAAATTTTTCCAATTTAGATTTTCTAGTAGTAGCTCGGAGTCTGGATTTGTGCCCATTGTATGGCAATAGGCCAGTACCTATTCCGTAATGGGACATAAACGTAACTCGTAAAACGTGAGAGTACACTACACTCCTCTACCCACGTCTTAGGGGATTACAGGCGTGAAGTGACATTTATATATTTCGTTTACCGGCCCTCAATTGACCAGCGTTGCAGACAATGATCTCAACCCTTCACATTCCGAAACGACAGTAAAAATAAGAGTCAATGATGTTAAATAGCAGGTAGCAGTTAAAAAAAATAGCGATAACGTTGAAAACATAAAAATTTCACGTCATAAAAATTATATGAACACTCGTATAATTTTCTTTCTTATATCATAAACGAAGTTGACAGTCGTTAAAATCATTGCACATAATAATGTAACCGGTAAAAAAAAATGACATTTTGAATAAATTATCCTACAACATTCCTAATGAAAGGAACAAATTCCCCAACGCACTCCCATTGTACCTGTTAGTCTGGAATTTGTGAATCCATGTACGTACACATTTTACGTCGCAACGTTAAAGAATTAGAGTTATTAGAAGTGACACTTCAAATTCTTCATCGACATCATCGACAGCGAAATTCACCGTAGACGTAGACCTCTGGGACGTATTCACCCGTAATCCCAACGCTGGGCACGCTTTAATTGGTTTCAAATTCTTACAGTGCTTTAATATCAATAGACTTCATACCCACACGTCCAGCAGTGGACAACAACAGGCTGATAATGATGACGATTATGATATTTTATTACTATCATGCTTGTGTTGATTAATTAGGATAATAATTAGAACTGACAGAATTCCAGGAATAAAAACAAAAACGCTTAATCTTAGCGTAACTTACCTTCCAAATAAGCCAGATTATAGTTGATAAGGTAATCAGAAGTCCCCGAAACAGGTGTGAATAAGCGAATAATGAATAAACCACTTCAGAAAATAAAAGAAAAACTGTTGAAACATAGCAATAACATTTCTTTTTAGCATACCTGTGTAGGTATGGATTTAATAAAGGTTGATGTTTAATGCGCGCCAACCACACGTTATCACCGTCACCTAGAGTCGACTGGGAGAGAATGACATTACGCAATAAATAAGCTCTTGTATCCCCTAGAGGCATATAAGAGGAAACAAGTACATATACAACACAATTTACATTAAATAAATAGTAACATTGATTTGATTGTCTATAACTTGTATTGTGCGTAAATTCCTCTTGTGTAAATGATTACTTGTTATAACGTGCTCACTTTCATTAAAAGCATATCTAGTACTGTGTTGCGTCTCGTCCCTTTGTCCCGGAGTCTAATGAACTTTTTAAATGAAAAAGGGACGGAATAACATATTAGTTCGTCCCGCGCACGCCGCTACTCAGTAATTTGATCACAAGTTACATTTTGTCACTTGAATTTTGGCAAATTTGAGATCATGTGGAAGTACTGGCCAGTATAAGGCACTTGCCTTAAGCGAGGCGAATAGCAAGTAGCTATGCTGTCGTTTTGTTGTAACTATTTTTAACTGTTGCGATTACCGCCCCCAGCGAATATTTATGACACGAGCACAAATATTTGAAATGTATCTGAGCGTAAAACAAAAAGAAATATTTATTTTGAACATATGTTTGTAAATATATTCCTACATGAACGTAACTTGTCAAATATCTTGTTACCATCACAAGCATTCTCAAGCCTATTTTGGAGTTATAGGACCAAAATGTCCCAAGATATTATTATACTCTTACCATGTGTAACTGTAGAAATATCTTGGAACATCCCGTCGCGCCTAATAAATTCCCTCTACGGCGCCTATAAAAATATATTCTACCCTACAACACCCAAATTCAAATTTCGAATAATCTAGACTGTTACCGTCTTTCGAATTATAATTCTATTTTCAAATTTAAATTACTTACATCATTCACTTACCCAGGAGTATTTCGCCAGGTTAGGTAGTTTCTTAAACGAAGTTCCTTAGTATTTTAGAGGCATTAAATTTTCATAACAACGAAAAGTTTCGTAATCAAAAATTACGGTTATTCTTGTTGGTTAGTTAACCGAAACCATGTATTTGGAGTGGTTTACTTATAGTTTTGCTTGTGAAGAATACGCAGTTAAGTTTACTTTTGACAACCTCCATTTGTAAATGTCTAAGTTATGGAACAGACTGAATTTTATGGGACGTATCCGGATGTAACCGTAGAATCTAGCTCTAATTATCGTTCAAGCGCAACCCCTCATTAAACAAATCTGCATGTCTCTGATAAGGTTTACCAGCATTAGACATAACTCGTCTTAAATAGCAGATGTTATGTAAGTGCATGTTAAAAATAACACAACAAATAATAAAACGAAAATTATATATATATATTTTTGTAGAACGTACTTCATGGAATTCATAATAATAGATTTATCTTCTTCGTTAAATAATGTACCGCATTTTAAATTCATCATAATAGTCAGCTTTTGCAAAGCTTTGCCAAAATTTGAACGCAAGACCCTCGCAATTAAAGGTTGAATTGTAAAACGCTACTTCGTATTTCATTACAAAAGACCAGTAGAATATAGTAGAATAGCAGTCTTATATCATTCTTGTGAACACCGTCAAGCATTGTGAGGTAAATTCGTAGTAGAAATATTGTAAATAACTTTCTTATTTTCGTTAGTGAATAGGCTCTTGTTAGAGTTCGTCTGTGAGCACAAGACGGCCGCGAACTGCAGACCGCAGTAATAGAGTTTGCGCTGTTACCAAATGGCGGTTAAAGGGAAAAGTTTCGTTTATAAATCATCTCAGTGTTCAGACTCTCGATTTTGGACCAACAGTTTTTTTATTCAGTATCAAATAGAGACTAAACTTATTCGTGCTGAAAACGTAAATCCCGGGTGGGTTAAGCACCTTGGAAAAATTCTTAACCTGGAATACGATAACGTAGATGGTGTTCAGCAGTAAATGCAGTTGTCCCATTTATCTTACGCAGGCGAATATTGGGCTTTCCTAAATCTAGTACGAAAGCTTAGCCGTTTTATATTTTCGCATTTCCAAGCGAAAATAGTCTCTTCAAAGCCATATACATAGTACATAATTATAATTTACATTTAATTGCTATTTATATGATAGAACAACTTTAAAAAATATATTTTTTCATATTGCAATCTCATAAACGTAACATCACGTCTGTAATCCCCGAAATGGTAGGCCGTGAAATATAGTACACTCCCACGTTTCACCAGTTACGTTTACGTTCCACTGTGGAATAGGTGGCGAGCCTGTTGCCGTTCACCGGGCACAAACTTAGACTCCTAGTCATAACTAGACATTTCAACCATAAAATCTAAGT
>DWDU01003760.1:0-11318 GCA_018245575.1 Jemadia suekentonmiller
CAGACTCCGAGCCACTACTAGAAAATATAAATTAGAAAATTTTAGTAGTGCCCGACCCGGGAATCGAACCCAGGGCCTCCCGATCGGCAGTTGCACTTGCAAACAACACGACCAACAAGACAGTCATTTTAAGGCAGTTATTAAGACTATTGTGAATAAAACATATTTTATAAGCATTATAATATCTTGATACTTCTCCACAACTTAATACAACAGTATTTGTAAGGAAAACACTATTGACACAGAAAGGAAATGACAATAGTGTTATGAAACAAAACAGTACATATATACACATTTAATCGGGTCAGTTATTTTCTATATAATATTGTAGAGAGCAAGGATTTTCACCCTCCAAAATGTTTAATTGTATGAAAAACTCATTTAGAGAGGTCTATATCGAGTAATGGACTTCGGCTGATGAGTATGATGTGATGACTAAATGAGTTGATGCATGAGGAAACAAAATAATTTTCAATTTAAATAAAACATGGGCAAGAAATAATAATTGCAGCTTCTAGATTCCAGTGTTCAAGGTGAAATGATAACAATAAATGTACAACACAGGAAGCTTCGCAAGAAATTATCAGGCATCTATGGAAAATAATGGTTTATATAGATTTGCCAGCTAGACAACAATGTGTATGTATCATTTGTTCAATAACAATATTGTGTAATTATCCTCAACAAAGGATATTGGAATTGTTATTATAATTCTACATAAACTAAACATAACAATTCTATAAAACTAAAGGGTAACATGATATGATGATATCTAACATTACAATGCCATATAGTTAGATTATCAATGTGTATGGGCCCATGTAAAGGATCTATAACAATTTGCTATATAATATTAATAACCATAGAGAAAATAAAAAATGTTTTACATGTAGATAAAAAAGTTGCTTGTATGTCGAATTGCTTATAAAAAAAAATAAAAAGTACAAATCAGATAGATGAAATATTCTAAGTTATAATCATTATGTCTTATTTGTGAGTTCAAATAACAAATAAGTTTCTTATGTATAACAACATATTTTTAAAGTATAATTAGTATCACCAATTCATTACAAACCCGACATTATCCGTGGCGTACGGAACAAGACTAATTATCTCATTAACTAATTACCTTGGCTAAGCACACTATTTATGCACTACTTTTACTAAGTTTTGAAATTCGAACATATCGAACATTCGAACGAAATATATGAGTATTTATGCGATTATAACATAACATTGCGTAGCACATGCGTATGTTCTTATCTGTAAATACTATTGTGTGTGATTCATTAGAAAGTGTTTTAGAAGAATTTATATTGCGAATTACCTGGAGAGAATGTTGCTGAATACGGTGGCGGTTGTTCAGTGACCGTCGGTTTATCCATTTTGTATATGTAGAACGCTCAAATATTGATTTTGTATGATTATAAAAATACAAGGAAAACGGCACTTGCTTGAACACAGTGTATCAGTACAAATGTCAATAACAAAATGTTAGTGACAGTTCTGTCCCGAGAACAATCTGTGATGACGTTTTAAAAGTACTTCCTGCGTTGGAATCCGCTCTTTCGAGGCAAATGTAATTCTTTAAAATTATAATAGTTATTATAGTTTTACTATTAACTGCATTGTAGCTGCGAGTACTGATTGAAAGGTTCTAAATTGGAATCCTGGGTTGCATAATATTGTATTTTTGTAACTTAGATTTTCTAGTTAAAATTTGAAAGCCTGGAATTGGTCTTAATGTATTGATTGCCAATCTCACCTCTTATTCAATAGTAAACATAAACGTAACTGTTAAAACACAGGAATGTACTACACTCCTTTGTCTACCCCTTCAGGAATTACAGGGATGAAATTACCTTACTATATTTTTGTATTATAGAATTGACCTTTCTTTAAAAGATCATACAAACATTATTTTCATAATTTTCGATTTGCTAAATGAAATGAAGTTTATAGCGAAATTGTATCTGTTATATGGACTAAATGTTATGCTATGATTATGAGTATAATGCTAAATGAAATTTATTATGAAATTCTACAGCTGTTTTGTGGTCATTCGAGTTTAATTAATCACATTCATGTGTTATTTTAATATTTTATTTTTATTTTTTATTTAGGACCATCAATAGAGATTACAACATAAAATAAACATTGTACATGTACATATAGATAAATTTGATATGGAGAAATTGACAAGCCCGTTGGTGCAATGATTAGTGAACCTGACTGTTACGCCGGGACTCGTGGGTTCGATTCCCACCCAGAATAAATATTTGTGTGATGAGCGGCAGGTATTTGTTCTGTGTCTGGGTGTAATAAAAATATCTATTTAAGTATATGTATATATGTAATTTATCAGTCGTCTGGTTACAATACCACAAGTTGATGCTTACTTTGGGATTAGATGGCCGTGTGTGGAGATGTTCCAAGATATTACTTTTATTTTCATTTCATCTGTATAACAGGTGGACACATGGTTGATATAAATATTAAGCGTAAAAGAAGTAAAAATAATTATTAAATAAAATAAAAGAAGTGAGAATTAACAATAACTAATACTTTAAAGAAACAGAATCAATAATAATAATAACAATAACTTCGGATATGTTATTAATGTATTTACATAATGAGAATTGTTGGTCAATAACTCTCAGTCAACCAATTTGCTGGCTTTTTGTATTATAAAGTTTAGCTATGCGTGCAATAGGTGCATTACTAACAAGTTTAGTTCTGTATTTAGCATTTACATTATTTAAACGGATAATAGCATTTACGGTCATTTATACGGTTCACGGTTAACGTTTCATGACTTTATGAGTAGGTACATCCCTAGAATTCTGCTATGGAAAGGGTATTATTGCTTTATAATCATTAGTAATTACAAACATTCGTTTAAAAGATAAATCTTCACAATGATATATAGGTAATACAAGTTTTTCCATTAAAAATGTGAAATGTCCATTAAAAATGTAAAAGTCTGAAATATCCGAAGAGGTAGGCAAAGGAGTGTAGTACACTTCCACATTTCACCAGTTCACGTCCCATTATGGAAATAGGTGGTGAGTCTATTTCCGTACACCGGGCACAAATCAAACTCCGAGCCACACCTAGAAAATCTAAATTGGAAAAAATTTGTAGTGCCCGGGAATTGAACTCAGGACCTCCCGATCGGCGGTCGCATTTGCAACCAACGCGACCAAGGAGACGGTCATTACGAATGTCGGCAAATCAATTTACAGGCATAACAACGTTGCCGAAGTTTGACTATGGATTTTTCTTTTATCTATTTGCTTAAAAAAAATCTGCGTTAAATATATCGTTGACGGGTATTATTTGTAATTGTAGAAGGATATCATTCTATTGAGTAATGAGTATAAATTACTGTCCATGCCAAATAAAGTACCCAAGATACTTATGCCTAATATTATCTTCTAAGTCGGACATGGTATCGGATTATGTCTCCTGCCCTAATCGGCAGATTCAGGACTATTTTGCACATATGTAATGAGCCCAAGGCTATACATTATAAGAGGCTTTTTGTTCCTGTACTTTTCTGTATGGTTCAAATAAAGATTAAATAAATAAATAAACAAATATAAGAGGCTTAGGGCCTATACAGAAAACATTGCTTGGAGCCTTCGTTGACTTAAGAAATGAAAGTGTTATTATGATGAACTTCCATTTAGAGCATCTTGTATTATTTAGCACTAATTGCTTTATCTAAGTATACAATGAAAATATTTGAAAGATTACAATCTCATGGTTTCAGTTTGAAGATGAGGTAAATATTGGCTAGATCCTGTAATTAAACTTGTATTACAGCAATCAAATGAACCTGAACAATAAGATTGTTTGAAATGAAACAAGGACACGTTAATGAACTTTCAATATATTCATTATATTTCACAAAACAATAACTTTTACTTCTAATTGACAGTTGTCATTATTTACAACATAACCTTCGTGAAAGTTTCGAATAAATTTGTTGGTTACCACATATAATCATCTATCTACTTACTAACAAAACATATGTACCTACAAGTTTTAAATGACAACTGGTCAACGTCAGTGACAGATTCATTTCTTTACTATCTATTACGTTCCTATCAATAAAAAATATCAACAAAACCTAACTAAGCAATAGTATAAACAGTATAATTGTTAAATCAAAATATACATTACAATTAACAAGTTCATATAATTCAAAATCATATTTACACGATAAAGGAATTTCAACTTAAATACGAACTACTGAAACACCACGACTAAATAAAAGATAAAATACATTTTAATAGGAAAATAAACAAAGCCAATTGAACTTTAACTAATCTACTTCACTGGGAAACATAATAAGGATGTTGCAATATTTAAAAAAAACCTGTACCTAAGTACATTGTTCATAGACTCCAGCATCCATTATGAGTTCCTGATAATATTAGTTTTATTTACACCCACGAGGTCAAATCAGGGAATGAGTGACAAGACTAGTTGTGACGCCTTAAGAAACAACTAGATACAGATAATTAATCGTTCAGATATGTAAAAATTATGTTGTATATCTCTTCTCTTCCAGTGGACATGAGTAGCTTTCAGTAATTTTGTTGCCAGTGTCAATAAATATACAAATGCCATTTGAACAATGTCAATTACGCAGTACCCGAAATGTAAAGTTCAAAAAAAACGAGAGCTATAAAACTATCAAATTGATTTATTGCAGAAAACAACTTTCTGTGCGAGCGAAAAAACATATTTCCTATGAAATTTAAAATTATGCTCTGGTAGAATTTGTTTTCCATTAACTTATATAATTATTATCCTCCATGAACGTAATGTATCTAATGACAAAGTCGTCAATTCTTTTGAAACGATTCATCGAACAGACCTGCACTTACAACTCAAACTTGAAAGTATGAAATTCGCTCTACTTACCAAAAGCTATAGTCTTTAAATTAAACCAATAAGTCAGACATTTACGTATTAATTGAACTTTGAACTGCAATACTATAAGTAGATCAAATTCGCCCGACCATTACGTCATCAAATATAGAATACAATGAATAGGATGAATAGCATTAACTGTAGTTTTGTAATGAGAATAATGTACTCATACCATGCTTTGTGTGTGAAAATATTAAAATATAGTACAATATTCAAACTTAATTGGTCCATTTTGGTTCGACTACCCCAAAATTACCTTAATACATGCATGGAAATGTGTTCTGACATTACATTGGACCAACATTGTAATTTCTAGAAATTAATTCCATTTATACAACTCATAAATTGTTAATTGTAAAAATATTATCATAAAATTAACTCAAAAAAATGTTTTCCTACTTTTCACTGAATCCAAATTCATAAATTTAAAAAAACGCCATAATAACAACTAAGCTATTAACTGTTATTTGCAATAGATATGCTAACATTCCATTTTACTTAATATTTTAATGAAATAAAATTAACTTTTTATAATATATCACATGAAATGTCATATTTCAGAATATAATAACATTAAATTTGTTACAGATATGTCAGTATAACTTTGACGAAACATTAAAATAATATTGTTTATGGACACATCAAGGGACAAAGTCTTTCAATGCATTAAAGGCTGATGTTAGGATTCATTTATAATTAGCCTTGACTTCCCATGTCCTCAGAACTACATTTAATCAAATTGTTTCTAATAAGTGTTATCTGTCCTATCATACATATATAACATATTTTTATAAAAAAAAAACACTGTTCCTGAATACGACAAAGAAAAGTATAGAAGCCTACAATCATAACTCATGTCCAGGGTTTGGCCGAACCAAGCAGTAATATTTGACGACGTTTTAGAGTTTTAAATCTTTCTTCAGAAGTACATACAACCGTCAACAATATTAATCATGTCATTGAGGATTAGCATATTATTATCTTCTCATATAATATAAACAATGTTGAATATTTTTTTTAACTTGGCAAGTATGGATGATGTCCTACAAAAAAAATACACCAATTGTCCACTTGTAATATTACATTAGCTCAACATATCAACATATTTATTATAACATTCAGGAATCTCCTAATCGTGAGACGAAACAATTACACAAATTGACAGTTGACAGTTTGATGACATTTGATAAATTACAGTTATTTAAACTGAATCAAATCACAATTTTTAATAAGCTTTGTTTTATGACAATGGTGTTAGGTTTAAAATTCCACGAATCAACACTTTCGATATTCACCATTTGCCATGACATTCAAAACATATGGGACCCCCCCATAATTTAGGTGTTCATAACTCGACAAGCGTCATACAAAAAAAAAAGATAAACTTTATATATATTAGAAGTACATGGTCTCACTTTATTTTCTTCACGTGACATGTTCCTGTAATGAATTTGATAACATGTGATTGGCGGCTTAACATGTCCAAATTGATAGCAAAAATGTGTCACCTTGTCATTTTTTAATCTATAGGTATACGGTTGCTTTATTATCAGTAATATACATATGATGTCTTATTGCTTTCTCACACAGTATACAATCGCATAACATATTTGTCAGTACTAAATCAACTCAAATCAAACCACAGACTTGGATGTCATACAATCATTTTTCATGCTTTTTCCGTTTTAAAAATTCAAAATGTAATTAATCCCTTTAAAAGCATCACACATCTTTGTTACAAAATCGATCATCGTATGTTTCTTTTGTATTTAGATACTGATTGTCGCCGTGACTAATTACACTTCGAGCTATTGGCTATTTTATACTAATGCGTGCTCAATCTGCCCTGATTTGTCGTTGGATAGAGTAGCGATAGTAGTGCAGTGGCACGAGTGTGTCGGTGAGGCCGCACGGCGATATGACACGTATTACGTATGCAGCAGGGGCTAGAAGCGCACGGGCAGCCAGCAGCCGCTCTGGTCGTCGCGGCGGTAGTAGTGCGGCCGGTTGTCCGGGAACACCGTCACGGCCGGGAACGGGTGCTGCTGGATGAACTTGAGCGTCAGCCGGATCTGCAATTGACATCATACATTTTTCATTCCGCTACTCGAGTATTTAAGAACGATTTATAAAAGACGATGAAGAATAAATAAATATGCTTACATATGTATGTATGCTTACATATCTTCACGCCAGGTCCCTTACGGGGTAGGCGGAGCACCGAGTGCCAAATATATATATTCTTACTTTATCCTTATAAATATGCTTAGTTAACGTTAAGTGATTGTAACAACCCTTATTTAAGTTCAAGGTCAAATGAGTCTGTACATCGTTCGGGATTGGTTGTCGCGCCTCTATGGGTTGCGACCACCTAGAACTTTCCAAACTGCAACGCACACATTTTGACCAAGCGGCCACTTATGGTCAAAGTGTGTATTGAAAATCATTAATCCGTGGCCGGGGCGCGGCTCACGTTGTGCACGAAGTGCGGCGGCTCCACGGCGGGCGTGGTGCTGAGGTGCTGCAGGATGAAGTCGTCGGCCTGCTCCAGCCACAGGTCCACGCCGCGCAGCGGGTCGTAGTTGAAGGGGCCGATGCGCAGCATGCCCACCGCGTTGTCGTATATGTCCAGCACCTGGACGCGGACATTTTAAATATTATTTATAGGAATAGCTCGCGTTTCACTTGATTGGAAGCCGGTGAGTTCGATGTAGTCTAAGACGTTTGCCTAGAAGCTGCCTATTCGCTTTTTGACTGATCAATCCCAGGATATATCAATCAAGAATAGACACCGGAAACAGTTAGCATTTGGCTATCAGGCCAACTATTACAGCCGGAATAACGACAACAAACGTTGATATTTCTATGTCGGAACAGTAATGACCGTACATATCAAACAGTTTCATGTAACATCGTATCTCGATGGACACACAGAATAAGCCCAAATATGTTCGATTTCTCTCGAGAACACACGTCAGTAATCGAACGTAGGCAGGTGTATCTGTGTTCCGAGCGCTGCGCCGCGGGAGCGCGCACCTGCGCGGAGTGCGGGCCGCCGGTGACCATGCGCGCGCCCCGCAGCGGCGCCTCGGGGCCCTTGTCGGGGAAGGCGGCGGGGAACAGGTCGCCGGCGCGCACGTCCACGCCCACGCCCGTCACCAGCGGCGCCGCCGCGCCGCCGCCCAGCGCCGTGTTCAGCTCGCAGCAGCACGCCAGCGTCAGGTCGATCTCCTCCGCCAGACGGTGGAACGACACTGACAACCATTGCACTGTGCTGTACACTCGCTCGTTACAAATACGAATCACTTATAGGTAATTAATATACCGTCTCAATTTGATACCTAAAGTAAAATCACGCCTATTATCCCCGTAGTAGTAGGCAGAGGAGTGTAGTACACTCCCAAGTTTCACCAGTTACGTTTACGACCCACTATGGAATAGGTGGTGAGCCTATTGAAAATCTAGATTAGAAAAATTCTGTAGTGCCTAACCTGGGAATCAAACCCAGGATCTCTTCATCGACAGTCGCGCTAGCAACCAACACGACTAACGAGGCAGTCAAAACAATTTGATACCTATTATAAATGAAGTGTTTTAGATAGTGTAGCAGAAAAACATGTTTACGATATGTGTTTTGTACGAATGTAAATAAATCGACAATTGGATTAACAACAATATTGATTAACTAGACATTAGACTTGCCTTCTCCGTAAGAGATCTGGCGTGACGATATATAATAATGATAGCAATATCTCATCAATTGCATACAATTAAAAAAAAACACGAGATACGCTTATATCAAACAAGAAAACATAATACAATAATATTGTTTTATCTGATTATTTTATTATATAAACAAAATTATTATTTCTCGTTAATTTATTCACAACAATTATTATCTATCATAATAATTTTATCGTGTTCTGGACAGCAATAAAATCTATATCGATTTTTCCACGTTCACTCGGACACTCGTTCCAATAAACTATATCAGAAATCAGAACAGATACTAATTAGCATACAACTTTGTAATACTTTTATAGAATCCAAGACATGCTCGGAGATTAGTCGCCATGCAACACCAACCGAGGGTTTGCATCTCCGTATTACTTACAAACTGTACATAAAAAATGTTGTGAATTATATATGTACATCGGTAATTTAAAAATAATATCACACAACATGTATTAGTGATGTAACGAATATCATTTTTTGAACATTCGCGAATGCGAATGCGTATATCCAGTTTTTGTCAGAAAATTTCATACAAGAGTTGGTTTTTGTTTTTACATTGCATTAATAAAATTAATTTTTGTCTTAAGTTCTAATGAAAATTTAATTATAAAGCGTCATTGCCCAACGTACAGTAAATAAATAAATCATAGCAAATGATAAAGTGAAGATTGATCGTCTCATTACGAGGTTAAATTACTTTTTCTTGTATTAAAAAACATAATATTTTTATGAAAAGAAACGATTTGATGAAGAGATCTCGATTTATTAACTTTTTTTTAAATATTCATATTCGCATAACATTCGCAGAAATTTTGCAAATGCGAATATGCAAAAATATGTAAATATTCGTACATCACTAATACGAGTATGAAGCTTGTCATAGTTTTTTTCTACTAATATTTTATTACGTTTCCTAAAATTTCCCAATTTAAAAAAATAATACGCAATTATAATTTTTTAACGGTAGGTAGGTACACCTACACTTAAATTTACATCGCAAATCAAAGCAACATTTCAAAACTGCTAATATAATTGCATTAGAGTCAAAGCAAATATATACTTTCACTAATTAAACAAGCAAACAGACAACAGACAAACGAATGAGTCACGAAGAAACATTGGGCACGGTCAATCAAATTACGCGATAATAGAACGTAAAATTACACGGGGCGAGAGTTGCGCCCACGCGCGCCGCGGTTAGGCCGCGTTTACACCGCACTGTAGACACAGTAGGCGAGACGTGTGCGCATGTAAGTGAAAATTTCGCGTCGATAGAAAGAGAGGGAACATGCATTTGGTGTACGTGTTATCGTACCTTATTAGCTTTCTTAGTGATTGACGACGGAAGTTGCTGGCGAATACAATAATTTATACAGAGAAATGTGTACCAAATTCATTCTCTTTCTCTCTCTATCGACGAGAGGACTTTTTACAATGCTCAAGTGTTCTGCGTTTATAATCTGCACGGTTTGAACGGTGGATTTGATAAAATCGAAACATGGATTGAGTATAAACACCCCTTATCAACTGTGGTTCAGTTCTTACAATATTCTGTCTCTTTCTAACATATTTCAGTTCCATCAGCGAGAAAGGAATAAAAGTAACAGCTATGTGGGCGTGTTTAATTATTGATATATATGGTTGTTTGAACATTATTGACTTTATATAGGTACATTTTACAGCGTTGAGGGAAATATTTTTTTATTTGATTAGGTCGTAGCTTATCTAAAGCTATTACTAAATCGTTGTTACTGATTATGTGATTACATTAAGACCGTGTATTATCTTCAACTGCCTTAGAAGACGAATGAGCCAAATCGTAGAGCAGAAACATCGAATATTGATATGTGATATTTTTACTCGATAAACTGGAAGGTAAGAGAAGAAGAAGCAATTTAGATGAATATGTGAGTAGTACAAGTGTGAACGCGGCACGAACTCGGCGCCCGGACAGGGATCACGGCGACGATCATCATGTCACTTTTAATAGCACGCTCGCCGTAAGTGATCCAATAGAGCGATACACCTACAACTGTGAATAATTGATGTGATGACTGTTTCCTTGGTTGCGCTGGCTGCAACCGCGACTGCCGTACGGGACGTGCCGGGTTCAATCCCCGGATTGGGCGCTACTGGATTTTTCTAATTTAGATTTTCTAGGTGTCGCTTGGAGTCTGAATTTGTGCGAGGTGCGTGGCAATAGGCTCACCACCTATTCCATAGTGGGACGTAAACGTAACTGGTGAAACGTGAAAGTCTACTACACTCCTCTGCCTACCTCCTCGGGGATTACAGACGTAGTATTACGTTTAATTAAAGTGATTTTGATCACGAATGAAAGAAAAAAAAATTCTAGGTACATAATCGAAATGCCTCTTCAGTGACAAAACTAACTTAATTTGATGGTTGAATCATGTCAGAGAGGCAGTTTGAATAAAACTGTAACTGAAAAATAGATATCTTTTGCGCTCCCTACATTCTTATCCGAACGGGCGACAGACATACGTACTCTTAACATGCGGTACATTCGTGACCGAATCGGAAGCCGGTTGAAAACACACGTAAACACGTAACATCACGCCTGTAATCCCCGAAGAGGTAGGCAGAGGAGTGTAGAACACTCCCACGTTTCACCAGTT
>DWDU01003761.1:0-11317 GCA_018245575.1 Jemadia suekentonmiller
TATTAACCTGTATCACATTAATTACACAGCAAATTTACGAACATACTAAGACTCATTAACCTCCTTAGTAGGTTACATAGCATAACTATCAACCACAGTACATAACGCACAGTAGGTCCTTACATAAACATAATATACGTATAGTTTATATATGTATGTATATGTAAACTGTTATAACAATCGATCTAGAAGTGGGTCGCGGAGCAGAGACTGTGGCCAAACGTCGACGCCAACAGCGCTCAGCTGATCGCGATACCACGCACAAAGGTCTCTGGGTCAGTCGACCACGCCACATTTATACCAGCGACCGTGCCTCAATGTAGTCCGCCTGCTGGGTGAATCCCGTGCACGTTACCACTTCGATTGAATTATAATAAAGACACATTAAAATTTTAATAGCATCAAATTGATGTTGCTTATTTCACAATTCTGTCGTGTTTTCAAACTGCGTGTTCTTGGTGGTCGCAATAAGAGACCCATCCTCATTTCTGTTAACTTATAGCTGTGCTCAGTCAAAATTTGTAGTTTATTTACTTAGGTTTATTCGAATTTGTTTAAGGCTACGTGTGGTTCTATTAAATATGAAGTTACAATAAGTTGTTATTGAAGATATTTACGAATTCAATGAACGAATCGCAATATTGTCTCATTACAAATATGTATTATGTGTAGGTATGAAACTTGTATGAAAAAATAAAAACCAAAAATCTACCAGACAACAAACCTGTGGTCTCATTATGTAAATTTCTTAGCAGAATGCAAATGACTAGACATTTTATCTTTAGTATAAAATATTTTTCTATCCGTCAGTCTAATTAAATGTCTCATATATATTTTTTAAGTCCGGTAACTCCAGTTACAAAACATTAGGATTATTAAACAACGGTAGCCGTATCGTTGGTTTTTTCTTCGGTTAATTAGAATTAATTGTACAATTTCCTCATTTGGCGAATGAAGATTCCGTGTCATTTATTATAATTGGGCGCGTTATGTACCCAAAGTAATGAACGTAATCTTATCTACGAAATGCGTTTTTGGGGATTATAACGTGTTATTTATCGTGCGATTTGAGAATACACGCGTAGGAAATGTTTAAAGAATATTTTTACGTTCATTAACTGTATAAAATGTATATTGTTTTCACGTGGGATGACTTTAATCAAATTGGGAGAGGTTACCGAAGTTTGAAACAACGGTAGCCGACGGAAATTATTATTTCTGCCAACCGGATAGCACGTAACATCGTTCTATACTTTCTATATATTTCTGCCAACCCATATACAAAATAGCCGTTTGTGTATGTACATATACACAAATGGGAAAATTGTGTCGTCCCTGCCTATAAACGGTCACATATTAATGCAATCGCCATGGAAAGTAACGAGTTGAGTAGAAATTTGTAGTAAACGAAACTTTATTTATTGTTTAGTAGTATTTTGAAATTACAAGCGACCGTCCGGAAATGAGACAACGCATCTGCGCTTTACCGATCAAGTGAGCGGACGGCGCTAGCAGACAGTGCGACCAGCCCGTACTCGTGAGACGATTATTTGGTTTAGTTAAGATGTCGACAAACGAATCGTTTGTGAACTTTCGGTGCTGTTCATTTTTTTCTGCAGCAATAACTTTCTTTGTTTTCTACTTATCCAAATTAATAAAGCCGATTAAAGCCGATAGAATATAAGATTAAAGCGAAGTTTAGGTATACAGCCTCAAGAGAAATAATATGTTTATCGGAAGCTCCTGGTCAAAAATATAAGTTATGTTTCAGTGATGAAATTTAATCTTTGCTTCTAACTGGTTACGTTCGGAGTACTAGTCGTCCGCGATAGAGCAATAGAGCGTTACCTGGTTCATGAAATTACTGAAATATAAACTTGCACATGCATCACGAGTAGTCTTGTTGCTTTGCCATTGTCACTATAGAGATATGAGCAGTTAGTAAAATAACAAATATGTATCATATTTTCGTCTATCGAATAGTAGGTAATATATCTAGTGTTACATGGTTTTACGTGGATTTCTAAACGTCTTCGTATAATTCAATCTTTATTGTATTTGATTTTACTAGTTATATTAGAATGTATAAATTTACCTAATGTTAATGATTACAATATTACTATTACTCTGCAAGTTTACTAAATCACATAATCCGAATTCAAGTCGACATTTCCAAAATTAATACGGGAAGTATTAAAAAGTAATGGTTTTAGAGAAAGTAACGTCTACACTAATAACAGGGTGTCCTTAGATCCGCGCAGGCGGGTGGTGGTAAGCGGCGGGGAGGGCGCGATGATTGATGTTCCCGGCACCGACCGCCGGGGGCCGCGGGAGGGGGCACGAGAAACGCTCCGCAGATCCTGGCAACTTTTTTGAAGGGATATAAAAAAGTAAAACGATGTAAAATTTAACGTTTCACCAGCGGTGTAAGAGAATACAATACGGAAAATAAATTGCAGTATTGCCTACATAAAATAATGATATTAAATATTATTTACATTAAAATTTGCATTGTTCACTTCTATATAAATTATTTTACACGAAACTCAAAACAGTAAACATTTTGTCCATTTATCTACTTAGGATGATGTGGTTGCGTTGGCCATGTCAGTAAGTATAGCAGTGATGTAACGAATGCCATTCTTTGAACGTTCGCGTATACGAAAGCGAGTATTCGTTACATCACTAAAGTATAATACAATGGTCAATGGTTCCAGGGATAGTTGTATTTGCTCCACTAGGAGCGGTCAATAATCCTGGAAGACATTCAACGTTGAATGGGGACGAGAAAATATTTTTTAATTTAGTATTTAACTCACATACTGTGTATAGGTCCTGTAACATTAGAGTTAATTAATCAGTGTAAGTTTATTTAATGGTGTTAGCACTTGAGGTGAGACGCAGTGGCTCGAATCACGACGTCGACACGTCGCTCCCTATACGAGTAGTTATCTACGATTTTAATTTAAATAAGAACATGTAGGTTACAAAGGGCGAATTTAATACTTGATGCATTTCTATATGCCAATTAAATGGATGAAATCATGTTTATTTTCCTTACTTTAATACTATATTATAATATTGATTTGCGACACAGAACTTCAAGGATTCAGGATAATATTGCACTTTGTTCGTACGACTTCGAAATATGTCGTCAATGTGAAGTAATAATTTCCAATATGGTGGTAATATTCATAGTGACCCAAATACGCACATCGGTCTATAGAATAAATTTCTCTTATTTGCCTGTAAAAACACTTTTCAATACTATTTAATTTTTGGTATAATAATTACCATTAATTTTTATTCTAAATTAACCATAAATATATCTTTTGACATTTAAACCTATCCAAATTTATTAACATTAACAGTCCTATTCGAGGTCAGTTTTATTTGTAAATGTGACTAATCACCGCTTTATCATAAAGCTATATATCGTGTGACCGCGCGCGTGCGTGCGTGTGTGTATGTGTGCGTGCGTGCGTGCGTGTGCGTGCGTGCGTGCGTGCATATTGTGTTTTATAAAAGTTATCATTTTTCTGGAAATGGTTTAAGAAATGGCACTTTTTGACTAATAGTATAATCGTTATTTTAGGTTTTTAAAGGTTTTGAATACATATCTAATATGTGTTTTATTTTACGGTACTTGACATGTAATAAGTCTGTTTTCTTTAATTTAAATTGGTCATTTGATACAATCTGTGATAGAAAATCCAATTACAATCTCTTACGTCGCCTTCGAATATAAACTCCTTCGAATATAGTCGACTCTTTTGTTTGTGTTCATTTATAGTGACTGTACGTAAAATAGTAGCAGAATTTTTGCCCGAACTGTAAATTTCGTTGTGTATGTGTTGTGTATATGGTATTTCCTTTGATTTGTTTTTCAACAAATCCTTGCTGTGTTGTTACTTACCGCTTTTTTTTAATTTATTCGTGTACAACTTTTTCATTTTATGGCATTCGTGCGCGCCGCAAGTGCGTGACAGATAAGGATGATTAATATTACTTGTTTTTTTTTACGTTTTAAATAAATCCAGACTCTATGTACAGGTTGAAATTACGTTCCAGTTCCACTAAGTTATGGTTTCCGATTGTTATAAATAAATGATGCAATTGAAATGATAATGGGTTTTTTAATTATTTTCGTTTATGAATCGTTTGTGTGAAAAGTAGCAAAATTGTTCGTCTTATAATTAATGTATTTAATATGTAATAGTATTACTACATTAGGTAGGCATGTATTTGTATGCAAAAAGGTTGTATAAGTGTGTATGGGACGCTTCGTTTTTATATGATAGGTACTATTTTTAACAAATTTATTTATTTCAAAGCATATAAATATTTACCATGTTCCTGAAGTTCGAGATGCTAAATTTACTATTTTTAGCCATACAAATTGAAATCGTCATTTAATTTGATTATTATTTTCTATTATATATTTAATAAAGGGGTTATTATACTACTCATTGTAACGTATGATGCACGATTTCCCACGCATGCAGTAGTAATTAATTATCAGTAAGATAAGTAACAGGCAATTTTAATGGTATAAATGAAATTTAATTGAATATGTCAATTTTTTCATTGAAAAAATAACGTTGTATAAGGATAATACAGTTGTTGCTTTTGACGCACGGTCAGACCAAAGCGGATCGAACTACTTATAATAATTCAAATTTTTTGGGTATTTCATTGTTGGTTTATTAATAGCGAAATATAATTTATACGGTGTAGTTAATAATTCGGGTACTGTTAGCAACCGCATATTAGTTATAATAATGTTGCCACAGTATTAATCGCTTCGTTAGTGCAGTTTTGTGATTGAGCGGCTTCCAATATTAATAATGCTGATACGTCCATATTAGTAGCCATTTTGAATTGTACTTTTTTAAATGTGGACGAGTACATACACAATTTCTTTAATGTGCTGTCTGTTCTATTTGTACCAATAAATAAATATTAATACACCTGGTATTGTACTTTAAATAATGTCACGTGTTTGTGATTTATAATATTTTGTAATTTGAAAGACTCCACTAAACCTATCAATAGTTTATTTTCTCTTTTAGTTCTAAGGGAGAAAGAAAGAGTATTTCCTGCGCATGCGTAGTCAGAACTTAAGACGCTTCTACGATTTAAATTTGTCAGGATCGCAGCGGAATAAAAAAAAATAATTTTACTAAATACGCCGGTACTTAAATGTACTACGTTTAATTAAAACAGGTAATTGATGACATCAGTAATTTTAAATTCAACGTTTGTTTCAATTTACTATTGAGTCGTGCTTACGTCTAATCAACTCCCGTGACATAGAGGAGCCGCCGCTCGCACCATTAGCGAATTGCAACGTAACAATGTGCATCTGCGAATTACATGAGTGCATGTTTAAATAGTAACAGATGTAATTTGATAATCACGTGGTACAACAATCTCACTTTACATAGTGTATGCTGCAAATTGACTTAAATATAACCTATTGTGAGGTGAAGTTACAACTTGGCTGAGTTATGTCATCTTGAGTTAGACCATGTAATAGGTCATATGATTGTAGTCGGTATGGGCGACGTGCCACTAAAAAAGTATTCTTTGTTATCGAGAGAGGCACTAATGCTTGCATGAAAATCACTTATAATACGTTAATTATTTTAATCATTCTCATAGATTTTCTTTGCTTCTGGTTTTTAGCTTTTATTTCTTTATACCATTGAATAAAATTTGATTCAAACATGTCACCCGTAAGGGTACGGACTTGCACGCATAATTTTTGTGTCATCATCAATTGACGAGTAATAATACGTTAAACTTTCCAATGAGCCCACTCTTAGCGGATCCTCGCGTAAGCTCCATAAAAATTTAACAATAATATACCTGCCATTTATTTGCAAACAGTTCTATTATAAATAAACCTTTCATTGTTCACCTACTCTGTATTGGATTAACATTTACTTCTCAACCTAGCATTTTACCGGACTTCATCTCAGACAAATATCTTACTATCTTTTGTTTGTCCAAAGCAATTTGTGAAGGCAGGGTTGCAAGGGATTATCCTTTGGACCCAATTGCTAATATGGTAGTGGTAATGTGTTCTATATTATTATTCCGAGCAAATACAAGATTATATAGTTTTACGATACGGTTTTGTGCTTTAATATTGCGTCTGGGCGTTTGTGTTTGTGGTTTATGGACATTGTTTACGCAATGTTTTATTATACATACATATATTATATATGTAGTCTTTCAACTCTTTGGTTCCCGCAGCACAGGCTCGTATAGTGTTGGTATTAGATTGCGTTGTCTGAATATGTCCCAGGATATAATATATACTGTATATTATTTACAGATAACTTGTAATTATTGTTTTCATTCGCTTTAGGTAGGTCTGTTAAAATACAGTAATGTTTGACTCGTTTCGTTTGTTGCGAATTGTATTCAACCAGTAGTAACATTAACGCTCAGCTTCATATTTGGGTCTTGGTCAACGTTAATATAATTTCTATTGGCAAATACGTATAGTGAGTTGAAACACCACTTGTGGTAACCACTCGTAACAAGATCTATCGAATATTGTCACTATAAGACGATTGTAATATGTATGTCTGTCTGTATATTTAATTTTATGTATCTACTTTTAGCATTTTCAGTTATTGGGTAGTGTTATAATAGCTGACTGTTCAATTTATTGAATTTTTCAATATATGAATTTGTAACTTACACTAACATATTGTATATTATTTTGTTTCAGGTAAATAAACACATAGCTGATTTGCTTAGCGGTATTTATACCTCAAATCCAATTAGGACCGCGTAAGTGTACTTAAACAAGTAAAAGAGAATAACATACTTACATTTATTAAAACGTAACATCACTTCTGTAATCCCCGAAGAGATAGGTAGAGGAGTATATTATACTCCACGTTTCTACAGTTAGGTTTACGTCGCACCATGGGATAGGGGGTGAGCCTATTGCCATATACCGGGCACACACCCAGACAACAGGCCATATGAGCAACAAAAAAAGGAATTACTCAAAATTAATTGTATTAATAAAAGTTAAAGGATTTGAAAAAACAGCACTATAAGTAAACACGTCATACATCATCTTCTTCAATTGTTTCTATAGTGTTAATGAAGCTATAATTTATTGTACGACACGAAAATTGGTGTAAAACTGGCCAGTCAAATAAGCACTCATCCATCCCGGTCGTGTAAAATTTGGTATAAAACAACTTGTCGACCGGCTGCGTCTCGGCTACCGAGACGACGCACAGGTGTCAGCGGGGAATAGTGCCGACGACAGCTGGCGTGCGACGCACCTGCCACCTGCCCCTTACCGTCCAGCCTTAGCCTTACCCAACGTGGCCCGCGAAGCAAAACCATAACACGTTTCCTGTGCATACCGAATGGATAGTCGATATTATTATTTATATCTATATACGTATACGCTTTAATGTTATAGCTAATCGATTTTGTTTATATCAGTATTTTATTTATGTAAGCATATGTATTTATATAAGTTTATCAGCAGTCTGGTTACTATAACACAACCTCTCTTGATGCTTACGTTGCCGTTGATGAGCAGGTGGCCGAGTGTTGGGGTGTCTCAAGATTATTATTATTATTATTAAACTTCATTTGGATGACAGGGGGTGCACGTCAGGGCTTTAAAGTCTGGTCTTATATGTGGCCCTCAGAGCTCACTTTTTTCGATGTAAGGCCCTGTCGCGATGATATAATGATAGTAATAGTTAACGTTTAAATTACACGTCAATTAGAATCATTACAAATTATATCGTAGTCGGATGTCATCGTCGTGTGTGAAGAGAGTGGTGAGTGTAGAAGAAGCACGTCAGGTCTCTGATGACAGAGATATTTGGTAGTCGGTGCTCTCTGTTTACCCTGTATGCGATTCAGCGAACGCTTAAGAAGGAAAGGTTTTTCTTATAGGATTCAATACATTCGTATACATTCTATAGTTCAGTGTTTACGCAGAATCATAGCTGGCATGTTTTTGCTTGAGGTTTTGTGCTCAGTACGCGAAGTCATTAAATCTAATGTCAATACTAGATATCATAATTTTCGTTCGCAGATACTAACTGGACATTTAATTAAATATCAACATTTAGTTTATATTATCAAGATAGTCGTGAATGGCGAAGTGATCGCTCGTATTTTGAAACGGTTTATGCAACGCTATCCGAGACTGCGAAAACTTGCGGTTCTCACGCTACGATCCCAACCGGGTATCATATGAAATCTGTATAGGTAGGTTAAGATTAATACAAATATGTGTATATATTACTTTCATTGCCTCGTTGGTCTAGTCTAGTGGCTGCGAGCGGCTTGAAAAGTGGGAGTGGCAAGTGTATTGAGTAATAGAATTGCTGCTGCCTATCTCTTCGGGGAAATACAGTCGTGATGCTGGTATACATATACGTATATATGCCTACGTAATTACTGATATTGAACAATGGATGTGTACGTTATGGAAATCAAATTGAAATGTCATTTATTTAAAATTGGTTCATTAGAATACTTTTAGTACGTCAAAATAATAATCATTATCATCAAACTTTTAATTGTTCCGCTGTTGCACAAGTGGTCTCTTCTCGGAATGAGAACTTTTAAGACCATACTCAAAGTCTAGTAGAGTTATGGGAATGTTGAACAGGAATTAGTATAAAGAACATCTTTCTTTTAACCGAAATGTTACTATGAATTGAAACGACATCTTTCAACTATAGCAAGGTATCAAAGACTTATCGTACATACATATTTACAATGTCCCTTCGACCCGTATTCATTTCGATCCCGAATCCATATGTACCGTATTGAAATTTATAGATAGAAATTACTTGAAATGGTTAAGCAAAGTTATTCGATATCTGCTGGTACTCGTATGTTAATGTTTTCATTGGTTACACGTAAACAGGTCGTCATTATGTGTCGTCCGTTGTTAGTGACGAAAAACGTAACAATTTCTGTTATGAATAGATTCATAATTTTATAGATGCGATCAACGCCACATTCTAAATTGCGTTGTTTATTCAGTGAAATATGTTGAGTAAGGGTTCGTGTGTGTAATGCCGCTGCAGTAGATAATAAATGTCTTATTTCACAAAATAAGTATGTATTAAAGAAAAATAGTTGAAGAGTTTTCTTCGTTCGTTCCATTTCGTTGTGTTTTGATCTTGTGACAGGGTCCTGCTATTCGGTTTCCAACTTTTGGTTGATGAAATACGAAATTAAAAAAAAATGATGACAAAATTCGTACTCCTTATCAAGATTAGTCGCGGCTCGTGAACAAGACCTTGTTGTAATTGAACGAATCAAATAGAATTGAATTTAAATATATACGTTTAGTTTATTTCGTTATGATTACCTACGCTTATCTTAATTCTATTGACTATTTCATGATACAGGATGCACAGAAAATACTAAATACCATTGTTAATATGGTCAGCGTATCACACTAGGATCTTAAACCTTCTCATTCTGAGAGAAGACCCTTGTTCTGCAGTGGAACGTTAAAAGGGTTGCTGATGATTATGACTTCAGGTTACATGTTGATCGTTGACCTGTATTTTCTTGTTATTTCTTATATGTACAATAAGGGAAGTAGGTACCACGTAACACTAAGCAGTTCGTAGAAACTATTCTCTAAATTCGACTAATCTTTTTAATTTGAAAACAGCGTATATCGTAGCGCTAGTATTGGTATTTGTAATATTGCATTAATAAAATAATATTAGAAGAAAGTACAATTTTGTTATAATCGGTATCCAACAAAGTAGCGAAATGTACATAATGTGTAGTTGGTGCCACGTCGCCCAAGGCACGAACGCGTGCTCCTTTTGTATGGTGATTCATTCTCCACGAAAATGCAACGCGCCCTCGCCTGACTCATATTTCCCTTTGACAGATATGTTTGGCTATATAAGGATTCCTGTCTGTCCGTGTTCACTCTAATTTCTCAAACATTTATTACTTGTTCATAGTTAATGATGATCTGTTGCCATTGATTGGTGTTGATAACGAAGAAGTCGAACGAGCCCTTTGTATTCTGACTGTAGAATATTTTTTTTTTTGGGTAATCGCACATTATATTGTTTTTCTTCAGTTGTCCTACACAGGGATATAAATATTTAAAAGGCAAATTAATTGTTATGGGATCAAATATATCTTCACTTTGGTTAGTCATAGTACACTCCAGAGTTAATAAACTCAACAAAGTTTCATATATAATATGCCGTAGGATTCTGCATACAAGTAATGTCTCGAGATACCGGACATTTCTTACTTAATCCTTGTGACAGTCTATGGCTAGAAGGACCCTTGATTAACAATGGAATGCCAAAACGATTGAGAACGACGACGGTGAAACTACAATTAATCCAATTCTGTTTATACCATCCAAGCGGATGTTGAAATACATGAACGGTCTTATGTGGAGATCGATGTATTTTCCAACTATTAATCTCATCCCGTTTTGGTTCCGAGGAATCTTCCCTGTACTTTATTTCTAGATATATAGGTAATATAATATATGCGTCCGGTCGGACTCAACTTTTTGATATTACATCAATATATTGTGCTAATCAATCAAATAAAATAATTGAAAGATACACGAAGCGACGGTAAAAAAAATATATCCGCAAATTAACATTTTCGAATGTGTTTGTGAGACATATTAAGTATGATGTATACAAGTGTATATTAAAAGACGTGGTAATGTTCCTAAATTCTAGTTCACACCACATGAGTAGTAATAATTCATTTATAAGGATGTAAGACTTTAAGTAGCGCAACCGTGAAACTATGCATAACATCGATTCTTTACATAGCTCGGCGACACCGATTCTCGATTAAAATGATGTATTGCATACAAGGCATAAGATCGTAATACCTGGTAAGATTCATAACCCCGGTTCACATATAATTCGTTTATGAAGATGTAAGAATTTAATTAAGGAAAGCGAGAAAGTTTAAGGTCTTTTATTTAGGTAACTCGACGACAATACTTATTCTTTGAATCGCGATACAATACACGTGGAAACAAGGGTCGATGCGATGTCACCGTGTGCTTAGTCATGTTACCGGGAGCCCACTGGAGGACGTTCTCGTCACACGTTTGGGCGTGTTTAAATCGGTCAGGTTGCCCGTGTACGGAAGTCGCTTAGCATCCGTCTTGGCATTGTGTTACAGTACCATGCAGTGCAGTACATACTGCTATACATTCAGTTATCATGTACCTATGTTATATAGGATTTTGTCTTTCATATGTATTTATGGTTTTAAGGTTTATCCAAGTTTTTAT
>DWDU01003762.1:0-11314 GCA_018245575.1 Jemadia suekentonmiller
CATTTGTCACAAAATGAGGGACCGATGATGTATCACGATTATTCGGTATTCCCCGATGACTTCAGTTCCAACGGACTGTAAGAGACATATTGGCTGCTTAAGAACATGATTGATTGGGATACCAACGTCAGTGAAGAGACGGCGTTTGAAATTGTATAGGTTATTAAAATCTAGTTACCCACGACTTTGCTCGTTCAGATTACTTTAGATAAAATTGCTGCAAATTTAAATTTTTTGATTTTATTCTTTATTTTTTAACATATTAATCATGTCGGGCACTGCCTACTAAGGAATAAAAATTGGAAAAGTCGTAATCAATTTTTTCCATTTTAATTTGCTAGTAGTGGTCTGAAGTTTGATTATATGCCCCCGGTGTATGACATTAGACTTATCACCGAACATAACTGATAAAACATGGGAGTGTACTACACTCCTCTACTTAATTCTTCGAGAATTACAGGCGTGATGTTACGATATTTACTTTTAATTCAATTATATACATTTATAACATACATTGAATCTTTTATTTAACTTATGTAGAAGTTAATTTGCAAAATAGAATAATTTTCAAAATGTAGGTAGGTACATATCTTTTTCGAAGGGTCAAGGTATCTGGATACCAAATATCATCAATATATATTCAGCGGTTTCGGAGTTAAAATATAGAAAGAAGACAGTAAATATGCATTGACAATGAGAACATAATGTGAATGACATTGAGTTGTAGGAAATCTCTGTGGGATATACTCAGTATAGAAAACAGTTTGTGGAGTAGCTCAAATAAATTCGCTAAAATTTCGTAACGATTTATAAAATGCAGTTCATATTTAGAAAAAAATGGTGGATGAACGTTTAAAATTTTTATAGCAACGTTTCAACAGTATCTCGTTCGATTGGTCTTTAAATAAGAGGTATAAAAAATTTGATAGCGAACATTTTATACAAAAGTATGAAAGGGGAAGAAAATAATGATGAATGGGAAATAAAACATGAAAGCTTTACGATGCATTTTATAATATCTTCTCAAGTATTATCCAGTAGTAGAAGCTTATGAACTTACAAATAGGAAACGTAACAGATATGACAGGTAGATATTTTTTGTATACCGCTGCTCAACTGGACGATTCAGTACAAAGCATTGTAAACCGTAAATCTATGTCAGTAAAGATGAAGAACGTTGTAGCAAAGAAACTTTCTCATAGAACTTCCTTACAACGCATTTATATTTCAAAGAAATGTCCGTTGAAGTAAATAAAAGTTTTGTACAAGAAGCTTCGCTTCATCGCTAAATATCAAATGTGAGTTTCCAAAGAAAGGACGAAAATGTTTTAGAAATAATTTTGGATATGTATATAAGTGCCAGGGTGTTATGGGCGTTTGTAGATGTAAGGTAACAAAATTGTTTGCCGCATATTTTATTACATGCTTCCTTTGTTTTTTGCTTCCATACGAAGTTATATTTGTATGTATGTATCTATGTACTCGTATACCTATCTATAATGTTTACTGTTATCAAATGGAAATTATGGTCGTTTTGACATGATTTTATATTTGGACTGCTTAGCCAATTTTGATATAATTCAATAAGAAGATGCAATTAGCTATTTGTTTATACGAGTAATTTCGAAGTTGATAAGAATTCGTTTTTACGTTCGACTGAATAGTGTATCACAGGTAAGATTACTGGAATTTGACAACACTTGTGAATAATTACAATATGACATGAGTTGTGATGTAATAATAATAACGTCCCGACAGTTTTCAGCCACAGGGACTGGGGACCAACTAACGAAAGCTTCGTTGGTGCGCTCTCTTATGACTGACATAACCGATTTTTGCGGTGAGTGTTCGTCCACATTGTGTTGTAATACACAAAGCATAAGCACTATTTTTCTAAATTACCGTCAGTAGTATCAACATATTGCGTATTAATTTTGGTAGTCTCACTCTGCAATCCCCCATCTTACTATCCGTTACTTTTCTAAATATATAAATATTTTATGTTCATTCACACCATATTACATGTTCATTCTCCTTCGTAAATTTTTTTAATCCTTTTTAACCTGTACGTCTCACACTATTTCAATTATACTGACGCATGGCGGTGTCAGTTGTGTCTGAAACCGGTATGTGAGTATTCGTATTATGAGGGTCATGAATTCAGTAGAAGCATGTGACGTCTCTAAGAATAGTGTTCGTTTGGTGTTTTCTGCCCACCTCGTATGGATCCTGGCGTAGTGATATAATAATTGTTATTAAAATGTACGGAAAAATATTCTTGAAGAGATCGACAGTTAAACATTCAGTCGTTAATTCTAAGGGCTATGTATAGCGGTAATCATTCCCACCAAGACCTCGCACATTTAATAAAGAATCGAGTAAATCTGAACTGGCACATAATATACCTGGGACCGATAAAAGAAATACGCTCTATCATACTAAAACAAATCGATTATAAAGGGTAATTCCCAAAACTTCTACCCTTATCATAATTGAATAGAGAACGCTGAATATAAACAATGGACATAGATTGTCCAGAGATACGGAAGATAGCAGGATCAAAACAATAACACGGCTTACGTGCATCCATTTTACTATTTGTAAAATGACCCTTTCGTGGGATTTAGGGGAACGGTAGAAAAAACCGGTCAAGCACAATTGAAAGCGTAACTTGATGGTTCGGTGCATGATATAAAGAAGCCGAGGGGACCTAATTAATATTTATAAATTTTTCGAAAGAAGTTCGTCAGAAATACGTATTTATTTACTTTATAAATGACACATTTAATTCATATAAAATTATTCAAGTTATGCTATTATTGATGATAGTACTCAATTTAATATTTTTATTAAAACAAGTTAATAAAATAACCTTATATTTATTCACTTTATTAATACCGTACCCGTACCGCACCGTAAAAATATGTGTTCTGAAAATTTGGAGGGTGAATAATACAAACGAAAGAAATAAATAAAATTAACAATGAATTTTGTAAATAGTCACATTCTTTACTGAACCCCAAAAACTGAGGGGTGCACGCACACAGACGTATAACACGTGCAGGAGAAGCAAAAAATAAAACTGAAGTACAATTTACGACTAATTGTGAAGATCTTGTACGGAAATTTGATCTCTTTGGAAATAACGAACAAGGATCACAATTCTGTGAAACTTAATTACTCGTGTTGACAAAAAAAATCAGCTGTTGAGACGCAAAGGGCGTTGAGGATGCAGTTTTGAGGTGATTTCGGGCAAATATTTGATTGTTATGTGAATTTTGCGTGTGTAATACTAGGCACGCGCATGCGCCTTGTGGAATACCAAAAATATAAATGAATTTTTGAATTTTTGAATGAATCTGTAATATTAATGCTAGTGTTATGAAAAAGGCCTTAATTAATTTTTAGTATGCTTAGTTTATGTCATTCTTCCACCAGCATCGTATTTAATGTTCATTTCGTACCCTACAGTCCTGTCAGTTTAATAGCTTCATTAACAACAAATAGTAATGAACTAACTTATTACAAGAAACCGTTTCTTATTTAAATTATTTATCTTGGATGCTTTACCCACCTTAAAATACCAAATACCTATGCTGCCTACCAAATAGCTATGCTATAAATATCACGCATGTAATTCCAAAAGAAGGCAGAAAAGTTTAGTACACTTCCACGTTTCACCAGTTACATTTTCGTCCCACTGTGGAATAGGTGGTGAGCCTAAAATCTATCCTAGAAAAATCCAATAGTACCTAATCGGGGATTCATAACATGGGGATGATCCCCAGGACCTCTCGTTCGACAGTCGCGCTTGCAACCAACATGACCAACGAGGCATAGGCATGAAATTTTTTAAAATCTATTAAATTGAAAGTAAAGACAAGAGTAGTTTATTTATTTAATTGCACACTCATATAGCTATCTAATCGATTTTCGTAAATATCAAACCCAATGATTTCTAAGAAATCTTTGTAAATTTCTTAGAACTACCTGTTACTACACAAAAGCCTTTGGGTCTCATTTGGTCAAAAAAATATTCGGTACTTTGCAAGGTTATTTGTGCAGCTATTAAAATTGAAAATATACTTTATTATGACGTACTAAGTGTCACTTTCGATCTGATTGATACAGTTTATGTCAGACATTATTGAGAAGAAATAGAGGTAAGTAAGAAAAAAATTAAATAAAAGAATTGATCCATGTCCACGTCCAGAGACGTCCATAAATTCTTGTAGAAGATGTATTGGACCGGTTTAGGGTCCTATTGCTTTCTGTACCATAATATTTACGGTTGATATATTTATATCTTAAATCTTATATCATCAACAAACTTCTATTAATACACAAGATAAATAACGTTATTTGTATTAACTGCACTGCAACGTTAGTTTTATTAACTGCAATGCTTTTACCTAATTTACATAATGTTTAGTGTTTTTAAAACAGGAACGCTTATGAATATTTACGTAATCACTATTATGTAAATATTCAAAATACTAATTACTAGCAACATTAATGTCTTATATTCAATATCCCAATTCGCGTATCTGTCTTTTATTCCAGTGCATCGTTGCCAAAACTTACATTTTTAATAGTAGGCTTTAATACTGTTATTGTCGTTGTAAATCTTTTGACTTACACATATTACTATATTACAATGGACATTTATTTATTATTTAGAACATTTATTAGCTTCCATTTATCAGTTCTTTGTAATACAAGATCCTTAAACCTACAATTTCTCATCGGCCTCGATTCCACATATCAATAAATCAAAGTTGCGAACTCAGAATCAGTCGACACCCTCGGCCACTAACTGGTAAACGAAACTTTTGGAATATTCAAAAAAGGTTTACCAAATAAAATTTCATCTCACGATCAGTCGGCAAATGCTCAACTTGGCTCAACTTCTTCAACTACTGTTCTATAAAGCGATGTAACATCTGTTGTATGAACAGACGGAGCAACTTATTTGCCGAGACCGAGAACTGTGTTCTCGAGTACTAAGGGCTTGTTTCCTTTAGCGTCTAGATCGAAAAGTTGTTCTGGCTTAGGTTAGTTTTTTACTTTCCCAATAGACTTGCTCGCTCATGAAATAAAAGGGGTTAGAGGCGGGATAAAATTTAATAACCTTTAATGGATTTTTGTCCTTTATTATTCACTTGACTACGCTTTTTGGAGTAATTATAACATCTGTGTACTTACGCAAATGACGTTTCACTATTGTTATGTGAACTGCGTTAGGAACTGACTTTTATTTGTCTTTAATTAAATAATTTGTCTGAGATTTTCATAAGCAGACTTAAATTCCTTTGAGTGAATGATGACATTTTCGTAAATTTGAGGTTTTGAAATAATGATTAAATAAGTGAATTGTGTACATTTAAATATATTGTGTGCCAGGTCCGCAGTTTATTTCACAATACCACTCCGTGGGGGTTAGCTTTTTAATAGGAGAGAATCAAGCCTAGCAGTGACATGTAATAAAGTACACTTAAAAACATATTGCAATTAGACGAATGAAACAAAGTTTTAGGTAGTACATAGTAGAAATATTTTTTTTAAATTCAGTTAGTTTTAGAGAAAATGTATCTATAATAAACAGTAAATAACATTTTAAAGATAACGATAACAAGAGTTACGGTTTACGATAACAAGAATTAGAGTCTTTGGTTTATTCTGCGAGTAAACTCGTATTTAAATGCAAAATGTCAAAGGTATTGTACAAAAGCAGAGTAGAAAATTTTTGGTTGATTGATCAGAGGTCTATTTCAAAAATCAAACATTCCCTGCCGACTTCAACGGAGGCGATTCACCGTAGTACGCATTTAGCAAGTTTATTAAATTAATACTGAAAAGCGACTCACTTGGCTTCCGGCATCATTATGCAAATCTTATAGCAACCTTACCTCCGAAGTGAAGAGGAGTGAACAAGAGCACTTCATAATCTTCATTAAAAATGGATACGAGTTGTAAAACAAAACATCCAATTAAGTGAACCGTAATTCTCTTCAATGCACAAATTGAGTTATGGTCTCACTATCAGTGGGGAGACGTGTGGACGATATTTCCGTTATTAATTTCCATATTTTGTTTCATTTGAGAGTAATTATGTTTTATTCTTTGTAAAAAAACCGGAATTGTATTTTTCATAGTTCAGTTAAATTCAATAAAATAACATATTTCCTGTAGTAACTGGTAATGACGTAGTTACAAAAATTATCTGTAATACCTGTTTAACAATTCATTTCATAAAGTATACTTTAAGTAAAAGCAGTACCTGCATCAACAGCAGTGATAGCAATGTGGAATAATTTCGTCCCCACTTTCCGAATTGGTCCGGCTCGATATAAACTCGACAACACTACGGGTGTTTCTGCGTAACATCATCTCCTGTAATCCGTAATCTCCGAAGAGGAAGACAGAAGGTATAGCACACTTCCCCGTTTTACCGGTTACGTTCACGTCCCACTATGGAGTAGGTGGTGAGCGGCCCTACACCGGGTACATACCCAGACCTCGAGCCATTACTACAAAATTTAGGTTAGAAAAATCCTACAGTGCCCGAATCGGGATTTGAACAAGACCTGTCAATCGGCAGTCGCGCTTGCAGCCAATACGACCAATGAGACAATCAAGACAAGTGTTTATAAAAGGCAAATGGTACCAGTTATAAAGGATTCAAAAGACATTTTGTTATTTTGTGTCGTAGTCAATTATATATTTAATTCTTCTCATTCTTAGAACAGACTCATATCTAAGAGTGGAACGATAAAACGGTCAATTAAAAAGAACACATCTTAGAATTAAGAATTAGTTTGTTAGAATTCATCATCATAAAACTGATTATATTATACAGTGTATGTCCAATAGCTGGACACGAGTCTCTCCGCGCAACTAGGGTACCCTAGAGCAAACTCAATTGCAAATATTCTGTAATAAGATCTGCTTATTACGCAGTAAAAACAAGTTTTAATACTCATGGGAATATTTCAAATTAAAAAATGTTTGCGATTAATTGTAAATTATTGTTCCCTTTACGTATTATAATTAATTGAAATATACCTATAGCCACCTTTCTGATTTCATACTCACTGAGGGACTACATACCTACATTGTATTTTCCGTGCATAGTATAGTTAAGAAAAAAATACTCATTTGCTTTGTTAAACAATTTATTAAAGCTCATCTATAACATTCCATTCTCCCTTTGTTGTGTCCAACATATCATTGCATTGTATTGATTTTTATTCCTTTTCATTTATTATTTATCTGCTGCTTTATTCCATGTTTAAATTATTGCCATCATTAGATTGTATCCAGCCATTTCTATGCATAAAGCTATAACGTATCATAAGCGGGATGATCTTCTGTCATCCGCGTAACTCTTCAGTGAATATCTTGGTAGTTTCCCGTAATGACCAAATCATTTCCAATATGACATTGTAATTAGTTATTCGCCATCAGTAGAACGGACTCCTTAGTTAGCTTGACAATAAATTAAGGTGGTTCGTGCAGTTAATACGGTTTGAGGGCCGTTCATACGTAAACACATACAGACATTGCTGAACAAGCTCGCTTACTGTGCAGTTTTACTCGAGACAACGTTACTGAGAGGTAAGATTTATACGAGGAGGTATTCTTTGATTTCCGTGAAGTTGTAATAAGATAATTTAGTTACAAGGAAAAAATATACCGCTTCAAATATACAAGTATATCAATAAAATTGTAAAATCTTTTACATTTAACGGAATGGCGAAGAATTAATTAATTTTATTTCATTAGTACACAGATGGTCTTCTAAGATTAGAAATATTAGATCTAGCTGCAAATGCGCCTTCTCGTTTTAAATTGACTAGATTTGGTTCGACATCTGTAGCTGCCTAGTGAGCTAGTTATTGCCGAATAATAGTAAATAATCTTTTGCTAGAGTTAAGCGTATTTCTAAATCATCTTTCAGTTAATTTACTACTGACGCATTTATTAGAATTCCACATTATTTTAGAGAAGTTCAAGATTTATCCAAATCTGACACCAACGCGCAAACCTGACGTCCAGGCCCACGGTTCAGTTCCCCTCTAAATACTCAAAATGTACAAAACATTTACTTTTAGTAATATTAATTAATATAAACAGAAAAAACGCCTCCTCCAAATTTCCCGATTCCGGTCCCCGCGACAGTAGTGTTTGTCCCGGAAATTCCCAGTTCCCCCAATTAATTACCCGGCTGCTCCCCGTCGATTTAACTTCTAAACGAGTGCACGCTTCTGCAACTTGCACCGCTGATTCTGTTCAGATTGCCTAATAATAATTAGGATATGATTAACAATATAGCACCTATGATGTGGTAATATAGTTATATAAACGGAACGACTCTAGTTAAGTTGGGTAATCACTTGTCTTTTATTTTGGAAGTACCTATATATTGAATGGTTATAAGTAGACTATCATCTCAGTAGACCTCACGGACTATCATCGTAGGAACTCTTCTGACCTTACATGTTACTCAGAGCTTTTACATAAAATGTCATTAAGATATGGTGCCTATTACCAAGTGGTCTTTCAGCTTTTTTCAGACGATTTTATTTACCAAAAAAAGTATTAGTATAGTTATATAAAAGTACTAATATGTTATTTTCTGGTCTTTAATTTTTTGGTCTTTCAAGTGTAATACCCGGGTCTCTTTCGTAATGGGAAGGCTTACAGTCTATTTGAGGGGACACCAAATTTTCTAAAGCAAATTATAAAGAACACTAAAGGGCTTTAAGGGTTTTTCAAGCTACTCGTATTTTCTTTCACTATGATATCTAGTAATTGCTAGTTTTAGAAACGTACATAACTTCTTAAATGTACAGGTGCGTACAGTATTCGAACGGCAGTCGCCTGCAATGGTAGGTGTAATCTGTAATCTAATGGATTACTGATGGATCTGGTCAGTGCAGTTATAAAACATTTGCAATCAAACTTGCATTAGAACGTAACATCACGCTTATTGACTGCCTCATTGGCGTGTTGGTTGCAAGCGCGACTGCCGATCAAGAGGTCCTGGGTTCGATTCCTGGGTCAGGTACAGAATATTTCTAATTCAGATTTTCTAATAGTGGCTCGAGTCTGGATTTGTGTCCGATGAATGGCGATAGGCTCACCACTTATTCCATAGTGGGACGTAAACAGAACTGGTGAAACGTGGGAGTGTATTATACTCCTCTGCATTAGAAATACATTTATCTCTGAAATTAGTTTCAAGTTAGCTGCTATTCCAAAAGTCGAAATTGGACCACCTGTCTTACTGTATGCTTGTCAACCTTTTTTGGAGCGGCACAAAACACAGATGCATGTAAGAGCATATATCATTAACAGTACGAACAGATCTTTAACAGTACAAATGAACGAAGCAATTGGTTTTATAACTATCATCATGTCAAGTTTTTCTTAGCACGGTCATCCGTTCGTAAGTGAGACCTGATTGATAAACAACTATTATTTCCTGAACATTTCACTACAGTTTCTAAGCTTCGTTTCACAATCAGACTAATTTGTAATACAACAAGCATTGGAGTCAGCTTTTAAGGCGTATTAATAAAAAAACTGTCCTTTGTATCCATGTCTGCATGGAACATGTAATAGGATGTTTGTATCTACCGGGTGTCTTTTACTTATCATACTATCAGACTCAGTAACAAGCAAAATACATGTAATTAAATTGTAACACATCAGGAAGGAAAGATAATGTTGCAAGCGTAAGAAATCAATTGGTACAATGTATACTTAAATCCTGCGCGTAACAGATTGGCTAAGTTGCAAGTCGGGCTAAGAGTGATGCATTAGTGCAGCGCAGACAAAGCTAGATGTAATTAAGTGATGTATATTGTCCGGGCGTGTGTGCAATCCAGTGACTCTCAAAGTGTGGTCTGCAAACTAAAGAGTTTTGTGAATTATCAACAACAGAACAGTAAAGGTTAGTTATTTAATAGTTGTTTATTGTAATTTAACCCACAATAAAGTCGTAACAATTATAAAACGAGTGTTTTGATGTAATTAATTGTTGTCACTCAAAACCAAATTAGCACATTAAAAATTCGAATGAGGATACATTAAAAAGAAGGTTAAATCAAATTTTGAACAAGGTGTCCTGTTAAATAATGATGTTATTGAAAAGATTGAAAACCACTGTAAAACCGTTATTTAATAAGAATTATTGTGCTACCGATAGCTTAATGGTTATAGTCTAGACCGCGATTCGTTGGTCAAGACAGCACACCCCACAAAATATGGCCTTTAACAAACATCAGCAAACATCCTAATGGAACTAAATCTCCAATGCTTGTCTATTCTCATCAGAATTGTCAGTCTTTGGATAGGTGACTGTTGAATTTCCGTATTATGAAAATCATTCAAACTTGGCCGACGACAATTTAATTATGGTCAGCTTTGATCTTTATCCGAACAGTATCAATACATTATAAAGTTTTCTCAAACTAATTGTAGGGAACAAAGCGAAACAGTTCCGTATATTGAAGCCAACGAGCAGATGTAACAAATGGTTGTGAATCCATTAATGTGTACTTGTGTCTGGTTGCGAAGCAGTTTAAACCAGTTAAGGAGCAGTATAATCCGGTTAAATTATAAAGATGTCAAGTAGATTGTTAATACTGGTGAATAAAGAGGCCGGCATCGTCTGTGTTATTGCAGAGACTAGATTCAAATTTACAGATCTGACAAACGAGAAATAATGCTGTCGGTTTGTAATAAAAATGTCCTGGGCTGTGACTAAAAGTATGAACGGCTTAATATGTATGATACATCACGCCTGAAATCACAAAGAGGTAGGCCTCCGCCTACACTAGTCCTAGTGTAGTACACTCCTAAATTTCACCAGTTACATTTACATCCCTTTATGGAACTGCTAACAATATTTGTTACAAGCCTAATATGTATTTAAAAGAAATAACAACTTCATCTTCAAATTGGCAAGATTAAGAGTCAACAACTTTTTTTAAAATTACATGGGTCGAAAAAGAGAATTTTACGTTTGTAATTGTTCCTTTGTATTTCATGAACACTTTTACGTTGAAATCAAGCATTCTTGTTCAAAACTTTCGTACTGTGTTTTTATTATGCCTGCCTCGTTGGTCGTGTTTGTTGCAAGTGCGACTGCCGATCGGGAGATCCTGGGTTCGATTACCGGGTCGGGCACTACAAAAATGTTCTAATTTAGATTTTCTAATTTAGATTTTCTGTAGTGGCTCGGAGTCTGGATATGTGCCCGATGCATGGCAATAGGCTCACCACCTATTCCATAGTGGGACGTAAA
>DWDU01003763.1:0-11314 GCA_018245575.1 Jemadia suekentonmiller
GATAAAAGGATTGATGATGCTGACAAAGATGATGATCTTCTTCTTTGTCCAGTCAATAGCTGGTTGTGAGTGATCAGCCATCGTAATCAAAGGATTGGTCGCGATGTCCAGGATGAGCCGGACAGTATATGTTCGTATTTGTTCGTTCCTTTCATGCACCCCAAAGATGACGATGATAACGATGATTCACGGTGTAAAGCCTCCACGCAAATACAGTAGGCGGCAATAGATCACATCGAACAGTCGTTTGTGCTGAACAATAAACAAGGAAAACATTTAACACATTCACCGCTCGCGGCGGGCGCTAGGTGCGTCGCTTACGTGACCGCATACACGCATATTTTGGTGAATACGCCACTACTGGGAACTAATTTTACAATCGCACCACTTGTCTTGACGAAATATTCAACGGATGTTAACAAACTATCTCTTGCTTTCAACGTAACATCACCACTCATTGTAATAGTTCAGGAAAATACTTGAAAAAAACTTATACACCTTAAATACCTATATATTTTTTTATGAGGCGTTAAATTAACTAACTCGCGTGTAGCCAGCCTGGTACATTAATGCTTTAACCCCTCTCGTTCTGAGACAGGGAGGATATTTCAATCTAGGCTGTGACTCGGACACGATAGAGAAGGGAAGCTTTCATGGCGATGTAAGCCTCACATGTATAGAGCGAAATGAACAAAAACAACTGTTGCGATCGCTATAAAAAATGTCATTGTTATTTCAGGCTTTTCTTAATGTTGACGTCAATGGGAAAATTTCTAGAAGTACCTACATAATTTTTGACTTGATCACTAAATAATACTACTTAATATTACTGATAACGCAATGTCATGTATACAATGTAAAAGATAGCAGAGTATGGAATGGAAATTTTTTACTTACGTTTCCAATCCAAGTTGCGTTAGAATTTTTATTCATATTCATTAGGCGATTGGGACCTGGCCCGGCACGCACATATAATGCTATTATGCATATGTTAAAGAAATTTCTAATAGGTTTTCGGCATCCTCAAGTGATTAACCGGAAGAATTATACAGTAGTTGTCAATCCACCATGTAGTTCCAGACGAAAATAGCTCTTAAGTGCATTGCATAACCGAAAACCTGGGTAATGGTTTAGGTTGATAACAGTTTTAATTTAAACAAAATAATAAAAACGATAAACGCACGCAATGTTAAACATGTATTTAATTAAACAATGATTAACATTTTTTTGTCCAAACAAGTTCCACTACAAAATTCAAGTTATTTTATATTCACCTATAAAATTTGTTTTCGCGATTTACCAATAACAAACCCATTACATATTATTTTCACATAGTTTGGCTGCCCAGGAAAAGAAAGTTCGATAATATTCGGATTCATATTTATTTTTATAATCGTAGATCGAACAATTTCTACGACTACCTTATCTGTACGTCTGTGCTATTCTACGGAATCATTCTATCTGCTGGTAAAAAAGTTATGAAATACATTTCGCAGTTTCAGAGTTTACAGTGGATAGAAAAATGGACGTTGCCTGGAGACTGATTCTTACTATACGCATATATAGAGAATGATGAATCAATCAATAAAAAAATTCCAACATAACTTTCCCATCTTCGCTGGCCGAGCATCTATTTTCTTCTTTTCTACATCAGATTCCGCTTGTTTTTCCGTCATCTATGTAAACGCATCATACAAATTTAACTGTGAAATTTTAGTCTCAACGTGGCACAAAGATTTCTGTTTTGGAAAAAAAAAGAAACATGATATTGCGACTACATAATATAGCATTACCGTTTGTATATATATTTACAATCGTAGGTATGTATAAGTACATAAAACAATGTAAATTTACATATATATGTATAAAATTTATATACAAAATTTATATATAAAATGAACAGAATGTAAACGAACAAGGAGTATTGTGAGATAGGAATCTCCGGACTCGTCTCGGTTGAAGATGAACAAGGAATCATTCAATATGGCGGGTTTCAAATGAAGAATACAGAGTATATAAATGAGAATAAGCAAAACAAATCACCGGATATCGGCCGGGAACTTAGGACAATATCGACATACGAAAACAATGCCATTGCCTTATACCGAGACGACAGTAGTAGGTATCTACAGTGGACAGAGTTCGTTATTTGAAATATCGTATTCAATTTGTCACGTATTGAAGTTCCAAACTAATCGGACAGATAAGATAAAGTCATGTACAATACAGATGTACCTATGTACATTACGATGCATGTTTCATTAATGAGAATATCAATCGGCATGATTTTATCGTTGAGTGGCCAGGTGTGTATATAAATTCTCTCTTACATAACTTCATATAACTGTTGGCAACGATAATAGTAATAATTATTATTATATTGTATAATCACGCAAGGTAGGAAGAGCACAGAATGCCAATTATCTCTATCCTTACCGAACTAAGGTGCTACTTCCACATTTATCACTATATTGGTATTAGCGGGACCAGTTTTAGAGACGTCCGAGAGTCCCAGTTAGTCCCCCAGTGACACTTCGTGACGTGTTGTGATCTTATAATATCACTACATAAAGTAATTATTCAACATTCATCTTATAATTATGTAAATTAATTGTCCGGCCTCTCTGGCTTCCGACTGGCGCGGTGACCGAAGCCAAGCGGGACGTCAGCTATATTGTAGGCGAAATAAACGTAACGTGTTGCTAAAGCCAAAGAGTGAGATTAAAGCATACATAATTAACTGCCAACAGCATAAGCGAGATCTGCACCACCGAACAATACGTATTCATGACTGCCTCTGTTTACGTCACGCTTATAAAATACAATGAGATATAATGAATATAAATCATTTGGTGAATGAATGTACAATAACGTAGTGTTCAGATAAACGCAACTTTTTAGGCATTAAAACCATTTAGGTGAAATAATAAATAATGTACACAAGACAAAATTACAAAGATATACGTATTTGTCGTCGTAGTAGTTTTTAAAACTTATATGAACATTTTCCAGCAAGCCAGATTTTAAGTTGGTACCTGTACTTCAAATTGTCGTAGCCTCGTAAGCCACCTGGAAGTTTAATGTTATTTTATAATATTTCACTTTTAACAGCTTTTCTCCCGTTTCGTATGGCGAATTTTTAATACGAGAAATACATAAGAAAAAATCTAACGACAGAAATGGTTACAACCACAACAATACTCAATATTTATTATCGTAGATACTATCTTACGAGAAATTATCGTGCCTAATTAACATCGAAGTTATGAAACATAAATATTTAGGGATGTAGATGAAACTGTTGAATATTTTATGAAAAGCGAGAACAAAGTAACTTTGACGATGATAATAATAATGTTTCTGAACCGAACATTTTGCTGTAGGGTATTATTACAACGAGTCGGTGTAGGAGAAAGAGGGCGCAGTATAAGGGTGAAAGTCGCAGTTGACGCGGACCCGCGCGCTCAACGTGAGCGCACCCACGCTCGCTCGTTCAACAAGCTCGAAAGGAAAACTGCAATGTTCCAGTCGGTTGTAGGTAGTAGGAAGGACAGGGTGAACAACCCGGGTGGCAGGGAGGTGGCTCAGAGCATTCGCCCCGCGTTGCATAAACCGACCGACGACCGCTTTAATATCCCGGAGCGAGACTGGAGCGCCAATTCACTTTGTCATTACGTAACATAACAAAGAAAGAACGTACGAAACATACACGTACGCTTTGTACAAAATGTAACCTGTGTAAGACGTACAATAAGATAATAAAATAATAAATTTAAAGAAAGAAAGAAAATGACATAAAAATATACAATTTTCCAAAATATTGTATTCCAATTGAATGAATTAGCTCGCACGCTATTCCAATCTGGCACAAGAATGTTTAACGTAATAATCGAATGTGTTTTTTTTTCACCGGTTCATAATTTATTTTCAGGTTCAGCGAACTGTTCACGTTGCGATCTGCGCAGACATAATCCATAAGCAAGCACTTAAGAAACCTCAGTGGGTATTACAACATTGAATATGTAGTGCGCATATTATAACATAGAGAAAGATTGGATAAATTACAGCACATCCTTTCAGTGTATACCGGTTATCATTCGGAAAGTGAGAGGAGGGGGGCGTAAGACAGAGGGAGGGGTGTGTCATTGCTATTTGCATTATTATCTAATCGTACATCTCAATTTAATATTCGTAATACCCGTCGATAAGCGCAATATATAATTTACGTATTGTATCAAGTTGTCTCGCAAATGAGTGCCGAGTTTAATTGAAGTGGATATTGAAATAGAAATAGATACTTAAATTATTCATTATAGAATACTGTAATAAAAACGTTACCGCAAGTTTCAGAGTATGGATCAAATTTATTCAAAAGTTGGTGACTCTGGTTGTTGTGTCGTGTTTCAATTTGCAATTTCGATCGAAACATTTATTTTAAGCAGTAGGTATTTCATGCATCGTTTCATGATAAATAATTCAACGAATTTACCGCTATTTTTCGCAAAAACAACAACATCGTGAGTGAGATAACATTCACATCGACCAAGACACGATTTTTATCTAATAATAGTCCGCACGTGGCCCTTCGAGTGCAGTGCGGAGCACACACACGTACAACCTGCAGAAATCAACTTGGCATTTGCAGGGAGGGCAATCTGAGCAATTCTCATCACGCCATCTGATTTTGCCAACAGTATGTCTATTGTTTCGGCTTGGACTCCACAGTACCACCCTACACGTCATCGTAGCGAGGTGTCTAGTTAATTTCAGCGAATTATACGTACAGTCGCAGTACGAGCGAAGTCACTCATACTTACATTGACCCACATATTGAGTGAAAATAAACATTTTATGTGGTACGATGTCGACCATGCCAGAGTCTGGGTGAGGGATACGAGGCATACGTACATGTATGAATTTAAAGCCTTTGATATATCAACATGTATTTCATTTACAAGATGTCTGACTATGAAAGAGTTCAATGAAACACAATACTCTTTGGAAATGTCCCAATCATGTGAGACGTAAGATTTACATTCGTATATTTTCTACTATTAAAACAAATAGTGAAAGCAAAATAATACAAGACCAAATATAAAGGAGAAACTCCAAAAAATATCTATTACGGAATTCGTTATTAAGAGGGTAGGCAGAGATATTGATGTCCAATTGATCTATGCTCGCATGATAGCAAATACAAAAAATATATTGTTAATTTTAATCATTATTATATCCTCACGCGAGGACCCTAACAGGGTACACAGAAAGCACGGAATATATAAAGTTATTAACCCAACATGCTTTTTCTACAATAGATCAAAATTATTTTTCAAGTTTAAAACATCACGATATTAAAATGTTCGGAGCTAATGGGAACCACCTGCCATAGTTATCAATTAAAAACACCAGTTATGTTATAGACGTGAACAATTGCTCGATAAACGAGATAACAACACGTGCATAACGGACTATAAAATTACTAACACTTATACATTCAAGCGAAGCCGGCACACATATATCTGCATATGTAATTACAAGACACGTGTCTCTTATATTTGTGATAAAGAACTTGTAATGAATCAGTTCATGGCTTTTGCCTTTCGCTTTGTTCAGGATTAGACCTCAATTAATCTATGTCAATATTTAGAACAAGGTTCCCTTGATTGCATGACAGTTGTGTAGTTTCACGCCCAGCTGTGGGACAGTAACGACATGAATGTCATTATTATTTAAGCTACATATGAGGGTCACACTGAAAGTTCATAGAAATTCAAAAACTGAGCAAATTAATTACAAGTATCATTATATCTTTTCAAAATAGTGTCCATACACATTTCAATACACCGCTGCATCCAATGGAACCACTGAGAAAAGCACTTTGCCTACTCATCTTTAGAAGTCTCTTCGACGGCGTTTTGAAACGCAGTCACTGCTTCTTCGGTGTATATAAAACATTTTTCTCGAAGTTTATCTATTATTTTCGTGCCTGGTCGGGGCCATACGGCGTGTGACTCAGTAATTCTACATCTGTCATAGTCAAACAGTCAATCGTTCGCTTAACGGTGTGCGATGATGCGTTGTCGTGGCGAAGGAGGATCCTACTGCGAGGTCGTTTCTCCCGAACTTTATCCAAAACAAGTGGCAAACAATTGCTAGTATACCACTCTGCAGTACCTTTTTCTGATCCTCTTAAACAGTTGTCGCGTAATGATCTGTCCTTCCGATGAACGAAGGCACCTTGTTTTTGACTGCACTTCGACCCCCTTTCACCTTAGTTGGCAATTTCTCGGAAGGAAACATCCACTGAGCAGACTGTCTTTTTGTTTCCGGATAAAGTGGACTCCCCAGAAAATAAGCAGAGGAGGAAAGGGTAGTAAATTTTTCTGCCCTTATAGATTGCTCGCTGTGAAATTCATTTAGCCTTGAAGGATTAAGGAGATCTTAAGAGATTGAATTAATTTAATTGAATTTGAGTCGGACTAAAGTTGACAAAACTCGGATTATTGATAAACTTGTAAACGAAGTTAATTAATGAAGAATTATGTTTGTTGTGTAAATACCTACATTACATTCTATTATAAAATATTTTATTGAGAATCCTGAATAAAACTGTAAATTATATACATATATACACGCATATAACAGAAACTGAGCTAGTGTGAGGAATTACAATTTCACCGCCACGCTATGTCCCTTTCTCTTATCCTTCCAGACCTAACCTGCCCGTTCCACATTTATCACACACACATGCGCACGGCATTCTCGACATCGACTTCTATCTGCATCCTGTGGACCAGTATCTAAAACGATCACTAGAGTATATAGTATATATATTGTATAGTATTGGGTATATAGTAGCTGTGTCCCTGTAACACGGGACCAGAACACGAGCTACGGTATCTCCTGCCTGTCGTAACAGACGACTAAAAGGAGGCTTCCGGGGTTGCGAGCGACTAGAGTGGGAGCTCGAACCGCTCAATTAGCGATCCCGGGAAGGACGACGATATGTGTGGCCTCATAATGTTTTGAAAACTGAATGGCGTGGGATGAAGCATGATGCATCTCCCAGAAAAATGGCCTGCAGAGGCGCCGCGCTAGGAAGACACCAGTGCGTTCCGCCGGAGATCCCGGAATCCTCCTATTAGCGCTGATGATGGCCACCGAGAGGGTTTCAGTGCGGTAAAAGTCCGAACATAGCCCGGTATCTCTCCTAAGGTACCGGGTACCCTATGAAGGTTTCCCCCTCGTAAACAAAAAAAAGGATATATTCTAGTAACAATAAGCTGCGCATTTGAAACTACCAATAGGTCAGAAGGCATGATAAGTAAGGGACACTTTCGCGACAAGCCAAGCCGAGCCGACGGGTATTTGACGAAGGGCGACGACGAGAAGACTTACGGACCTACATGGCAACTGCATCAGATAACCCATCAACCCG
This sequence comes from Jemadia suekentonmiller, assembly GCA_018245575.1. NCBI lineage: Eukaryota > Metazoa > Arthropoda > Insecta > Lepidoptera > Hesperiidae > Jemadia > Jemadia suekentonmiller. Next base: position 7,439 of record DWDU01003763.1, read on the forward strand.
GCGTGCATCTGATAACGCTCGCACGTCGTTCACACAGGCGCAGTCAACATTGATAAGCGAGATAAACTTTCCACACAACCCGGCCGCTCTAAATACAAATAGTGTTTAACGGTCATGTGTTAATTTAAGGTCAATTCGATTAATCTATCGCTGAAGTAAACTCGACAAACAACCATGTAATACAGAGTTGATATTATACGAGTAGGTATTAAGATATTAATATAATAGAGGTGAAGAGTTTCTTTTTGTTATAACACGCTAATCTTTCGTTTCAAAAGTAGCTGCATCTGTACTTTTTTTAGCCATATTCACGAGGAACGCTATAGCCCACAATAATATTACAACTGTTAACTAGCTTGAAATAATAATTAAATATATAATTGTATACATATAATATAGAAAAAATAAGTTAGGTCTGTAAGGAGAGATATTTTTTACTTAGTACTCCGTGGTTATCCCGTAACGGACCTGGCGTGATGATACAGAATTAATAATGTACATGGATTACCAAATCAATTTTTGATCCCCTTATTTTAAAATATACCCCAGTTAAATGTGTACTGTGCCGATATAAAATTTTCCGTCGCTACTCATCGCTACTTCTCGACGAGGAATGGCAAAAATCTATACCGATACACTGTAACGAGCACACTGCAACACTGTGGCGTCTTAAATGCCATTCAGTGGCTGGTCCTATTGCGATCGGTTCGCGAGTGATTTCGGGTTGCAATTTTACAGCGACAGATTTCGAAGTGGACAGTTTTTAAAGTTATAACATTCAATAATGAATAATTATAATTATAATAAATTGACATGTCAGCTCCTTTACGGGGTAGGCAGAGAGCACCAAGTGTTCAACTCTACCCCTATAGTTCTGAAATGCTTCGTTTCATTCATCATTATCTTACAACCACGCACGCGATTATAACTAATCACCGTGATTGAACTCTGTACCGGTTCAATTCGCAGTGATAATTTTTTTTTCAAGATAGACCGCCCAGTTTTCGATCTATCCTACGTCCTTTTTTTCCCGTCGATTATAACACATTTGCAGTGAAGATTAGTATAATTACTGTGCACTGTAATACATAAGCATACATTGAACAACGGTCGGTTCGCGGAGCGGACGTGCTTTTTCCCGACTGTTGAGACCTGTCAGCTAAACATTATAAAATGTCACGAGAAAACTTCATTACACTCTGAGTACGGTCAGCACAACAAGCGATTGAAGGCTAAAATAAAGTGACACAACTGACACTTGAATACCTACGTTCTATATTCGTCCTATGCTCTCCATCTATTCCAGGGTGGGACGTAAACATAACTGGTGAACCCTGAGGGTGTTCTGTACTCCTCTACCTACCTCTTCGGCGATTGTAGGTGGGATTATGTTATGTACTATATGTATATAATACACTCAGTCCTTTCTATGACTAAATATGGTCCATTTTCAGTTACAGTGTGGTAAAAAAATCGGATATTAGTTTTTTTTGACACTGTACAAACACGCCACTCTGAAGTCGTCGCGCAGGTCTCAAGTTATCGCCCGGGTCGTCAATTATAAATGACTTACGTTCATTGTTGTCTTCAGTTTTTAGGTACGAGATAGCGAGTTTTTGTTAATTAATAAAAACTTTAAAGTACTAAAGTAGTATTTCTTATCGTAGTCGCAGGCACTACATAACGACGTAGAGCCAACAATTGAAATAAAAACCAAAAATTTCGATCTGCAAGTTTGATAATTTTGCCTAAAACTATTTTAAGGGTGAAATAGAAGATTTAAGAATATAAGGCGTTTCTCGGTGTAAATACGTCATCAAAGATTATGTATGACTTTTAGATCTTTTTCGCTTGAGGTTTTGATCACGGTAGATCTAGTTTTCATTAATAGATGTCGATGAGCGAAGGGAAGTACGTCAAGACGAGCTGAGATAGCTGTGGACCGGTTGCAGCGTATGCTTGACTTGTTGCCAGAGTGGCTGGACAAGTGGATGCTAGCTGTCAATGTTGGAAAAACAGCGACCACACTTTTCAGCTGCAAGCGTATCTTGTCGCTGTCGCTACAATTTCGTAGTCGTGTGGTGGCTTGACAACCCACGGTTAGGTAGGTACTTTAGATGTAATATCGCTGGTTGCGTATGCGCGCTTAGGTGGGACACTCGTATGGCAAAGCGCGCGCTGCGCGAGCGTTGCACCGACCGGTACTGACATCTAAACTGCCGATCCATACAAGACTGCGGGTGTACAAGAGATACATCCGATCATGCCTTATCTACGCGGCGCCGGCATGGTACGCGTTGGTAGCAGAGTCGCAACGTAAGCGTCTGCGGGCACAGTACAGTCTGACCCTTCGAGCGATCGCGGGTACGGGCTGCTATGTCAGGTACGACGTGATAAAGCGCGACTTAACAATCGAGGTCCTGGATGAGTTTGTGGCCCGGTAGGCGAGGTGTATGTACGACGATCACGGCACCAACGCCGTAAGGCGAGGTGACCTTGCCGGGGGGCAGTCGACTCCCTGAGTCTGCCCGGGTAAAGAGCGAACCCTCGAGGCCCGAAACCTCGTTGCCACGCGGCGTCGTCCGCCGCGGTGGCAAACAACAGCGTAGTAGTAGAAGGGAAGTATTACATAGTAACTAGTTCTCTCATAAAAGCATGCAACTTTTATCAACCTTCAACATATTTATTTAAACGTAATTTTAAAAGTAATTTAAATAACGATGTGACAAGAAATGAGATCACATAATATTGTCCGTTCATGCCGCTTACTTTCTCGATGCATTAAAACACATCGGCGGTCGCAGAATGCGGTTCGCGTCTCGCAGGAAGCTGGTGCTGATTATTTTTTACGCTGCGTCGGCGCTGCGGCGAAATATTTGCTTGGTGCTAAATGTGTAACGCGTCGTAACATCGTGTTCATAAGACGCGTCGTTGCTCGTGTTGTAACTTTTATATAAAGTGCAAATCTTCCATGGAAATTTTTTACATGTCCATATGTCGGCGAATATTGCTACTATATCATCAGACCAGCTAGTTTGCGGAGTAGGCGGAGAACACGAAGTCCCAAATATATCTATACCCTGACGTGCTACGTCTACGTACATCACTCTCTTCATACACGAACGCCGATTTTATTGAACGAATCGGTATAAATAATTCAAGGTTGTGTCATTTTAACAGTGTTCTAGTTATTATTATTCATAGCGCGATGGCTATGAAAGATGTTGATTAGAAATGATCGAATTCAATTCTTTGCGATTGGGGCCACACGCACACACATACGTACATATTGTGTTATTGAAATCACTATAGCGTACAGGCGCAGTCGTAGGTGCACGCGACAACGTAGTGATACACACATTGACTGCGAGTGACAAATTACAGTCAATAATTGGTTCATGATAAGATAAAAATGTCTAGAAAAAAAATTATATAACGAAAATCAACCTTGCGTTAACGCGAATCCATCACATCACGAGATAGTGTTTAAAACGGTCATAGTGTGTGCCTACTACGATCGAATAGCGTTTTTTGATAACCTTATGTTCCAGTGCAACATACTGAAAAATAATTGTGAAAAAGTATTATTTTTGTGTACAAATCGCAAAAATTACGCTGAAAAGTCAATTTACCTAATTTTAATGTAGCATGAAATGTCATAAAACATGAAAGGGAGAAAAATAATTACGCCTGACTTACGGCACCATTAGACTATATATATTGCTAGCGTTTAAAAAATACGCAGTATTTAAAAAATAAAAAATAAAATCAGAATAAATCGATTATGTTACAGTATAAAAATGCCTCGTTGGTCGTGTTGGTTGCAAGTGCGACTGCCGATCGGGAGGTCCTGGGTTCGATTCCCGGGTCGGGCAC